>JANIHY010000006.1:15052557-15063811 GCA_027479065.1 Erythroxylum brevipes | reverse complement strand
TACATGCAATTTCCTCCACCATAACTTGAAGTAGAGCTGCTCAAGTTAATAATATTACCCTCGTGTTTTTTTTAACACGAAAGGGCAATGTACATGTACGTGTTAGTAATATTGTTCCTATTTTTCAAAAAAAAAAAAAAAAGCAGCACTACTCTTTTTTTTCTTTTTACAAGAGGAAAAAAATTACAAAACTAAATTAACGCTTGTGGATACACTGCGTTGTGCGCATCGTGGTTGAAAAGTTCCTAGACTCTAAAAGGTGGGCTTGTAAGATATGAAGACTCGGACGTAAGAGGCCCGCGAAACGAGCTAGACTGTCCGCACATTGATTCGCTTCCCGAAAAACATGCTGAAGTTGACACGATCACTCCCGTTGCAACAATTGTTGAATGCTTGTCACCAAAAAAGAAACTTCTGTCAGTATTATGGGTGGACCAGAGAGAAGATTAATAACCTCGAGAGAATTTGCTTCGATCACCACTCGTTTAAAGCCCAGGTCTCATTCTAGGGTGAGGCCCAAGAGTACCCGCCCATAATTCCTCAACTAACGAGGAGCCCCACTCGAGGTGTTGTTGGAACTCCCCTTTCCAATCCCAATTCCAATCACGAATAAGCTCCCCAGAGGAAACCGTTTGGGATCCCAGGTTCATTGCTTTATCAGAATTGACCTTCACCCAACCTACAGCAGGCTTAGTCCACCCCATGAAGATGAAGGACCCTATTGGCAAGGCCTGTGTGAGAAACACACGGTATTCCAACACCCTAGTTCTAGTGATCCAGCTCACGTAGTCCATGATACTTTTGTGGCCCTTTTCAGGCCAAACAAAGCCCAACTCAAACAAGCTACTATTTTGCCATTCACAGGAACCAGTACATTACATCATAAATTGTGGTCCACGCATTCTACTACACCTGCATTTGCTTCGTAAGATTAGAGATCAATCACGGCTCCTCCTCCTATTGGAAGAACTCCATATCGATCACCTTCTGAGGAAATTTGCGCCACTTAGCTTACACGCGAGCAGTCCCGCATCACATGGACCGTAGCCTTCTCCTGCCTACAGAACTGGCAATGGTTGTCTAGGGCAATATATCGAGCCACGCGCTGGTGATTGGTTAGCAGTTTTCAGTTAGCCACTCGCCTAAAAAACGACCTAATGCACGAAGTAGTGGTAATAATGATAAAAGAAGCAAATTAACCTCGAAAAAAGCGCCAAGTACACAACAATGCAACACACAACTATCAAGGTTTTAAACCATATAAAGTAATACAGTAAATCAACTTAAAGGAGTTATAGCATTTATAAACTAAACTTAGATTTATAAATCAAAGAAGTATATCCTAATAGTTAATTTATTAAATTATGATATGACAGTTGCATTTAATCAATAACAAATTTATTATAATTTAAATCATTCTTAATGAATAAATAAACTTATTGTGATTATATTAATTATTGATAGTAAATTTACAATAATCTTTTTACAGTAATTTCAAAATCTTGAACAATACGTCATAATATTTTATGTGGTGATCATGAAAGAACTAGTTAATTAACTTCAAAATAAACACACACAAAAAAGGTATGCATATTATAAATTAATAAACTCAAATTAGTAAAATTTTATCAATCCATAAATGTATCAATTAACTAATTGTCATGAAGACGGCCAAGAATGAATAGTATGGCTTGTGCTATTACGTAACCCATTTACTTTATTAGCTTACATTAGAAAACTTACAAGATTCCAAGGCGAAGAAATTTGCAATAGATCCAGCAGAATAAGGACAAACCATTAAAGAATTAGAAAGCGTGTGTAGAATGTATTTAGGGACACACTAAACCAAAACTGGTGTAGTGGAGTAATTTTGGGGCATTTGCTGGACCAGAATTTTCTCGCTGATAACGTCATCACCTTTCTGGTCAATTGCTTCGTTTCCATCAATCATCCTGGTTGTTGTAATCATCGTAGATCCAATCACATTTGATTTAACTAGCTCCTACTCTAAATAGATATTTCAGTTCACCAAATATATTTTGTAGTCATTTTTCTTCAAGGGATCATATCTGTAGATGTATGCATGTTTTGATATGGTCTATGTTTCATGCGTCAAGTAGCTAGGTAATTAGCATTGGCTTACGCAGATTAATCAAAGAAAGGATAGCTCCTGCATCTTAAGATAATCCTCATCTCCTTCATAAGATTTAAAATTTACTATTTTAGAAGTATTTACACTTGCAAATATATTTTTAAAAGATAAATGATAATTAATCAACCAAAGGTTTGAATATTGTGTTAATAAAATTGTTACTATCCCACCATTTTATATATATATATGGTTTGGGTGGATCACGGATTTTGTCGTGCGCGCCGACCCAACTCGAATTAGTATTGTCCCCTTTGGTCTCCAGTCGTGGATCTCGTCGCTCGAACCTAGGACCTCAAAATTTTGTTGCGTTGAGACGCACGCCTCACATCACTTGCCTCGTTATGAGCTAAAGGTGCATAGGATGAGAAACTTAAAATAAAAAGAACATAACCTTTTACATACGCGCGTATAGACATATATTAATTTATTTACGAAGTCTTAGGTTAAATTAGGTTCAAATGAGTAATATTTGATATATTTTTTAAGTGAAAATGAAAATCTGATTTAATCCCTATTTTAAAATACTAGGTCTTAAATCAATACGTAGGATAAAGTAATTAAGAAACCTGTAGTTCCCACATAACCACCATTAATTTATTTCTTCTTGCAACAAAATATTTAACTAGCCACATGTATGTCATCCCGTATATCGTTCACAAGGGAAAAGTGTCACAATCTTAGTCAACCAAACAAAAGTCATCAGACAGTTTTTAATGTTAGTGATCAATTGTGAATATATGCATGGGAACATGAACTCAAGAACGTGTATAAATATAGGCTTCTAGTTTGGTAGGAGCACAAAGAAGCAATAATACAAAGTTAAACCAACCAAGCAGAGCAAGATAGAGATAAGGAACATGGGGAGGTCCCCTGGTTGTGATGAGAATGGTCTTAAAAAAGGACCCTGGACTCCTGATGAAGATCAAAAGCTTGTCGACTACATCCAGAAACATGGCCATGGAAGTTGGAGAGCTCTTCCACAGCTTGCAGGTTGTACTTTAAAATACAAATGACCAACTCCTCTCTTTTTGTCCACTTCATGCACAAAATTTTGCTCATCAATGTATGTATAATTAGCTCTTCTTTTCTTGCTTGCAGGTCTCAATAGATGTGGCAAGAGCTGCAGGTTGAGGTGGACAAATTACTTGAGGCCTGATATTAAGAGAGGGAAATTTTCTCAAGAAGAAGAGCAAACAATTCTGCATCTTCATTCCATCCTTGGAAACAAGTAAAAATTACGCGACCCTTTTGGTCTAGCAGAGACATTTTCATTCTTTCTTTTGAACTTTCTCAGCTAATTAACATTTTTTCTGCTGCTGTTTAACAGATGGTCAGCTATTGCTTCTCACCTAACAGGCAGGACAGATAATGAGATAAAAAACTTTTGGAACACCCACTTGAAGAAGAAGTTGATTCAGATGGGATTTGATCCAATGACCCACCAACCAAGAACTGACATATTTGCCAGCCTGCCTCATCTCATAGCCCTAGCTAACCTAAAAGACCTTATAGAGAACCATCCCTTAGATGAACAAGCTCTCAGATTACAGGCAGAAGCTATGCAGTTAGCTAAGCTTCAGTATTTACAGTGTCTTCTCCAATCGACAACTTCAATCAACGGTACTAATAGCTCACCTATAGGCCAAAATGGCGTGACAGATATTGAAGTTCTGAATACGTTGAATTCGATTTCTCGTACAAAAGAGAGTCCAGTTTTAAATTCATCGCAACTAGAATATCAAGGTTCATATCCCTTGGGAAATGCTACCTCTCAGCCACTCAACAATCATAGTCTACTGTCTCAAGTTCCTAACCTAGAGATTCCTCTCAACTATCAATCTCCTCTGACTAGTGATGAGGTGGATCTAGCTTCAAGCTTAACTACATTGATAACCCACGGAGACAATCACAATAATCCATCTGACTCTTCACTGTTTATTGTGTCCCCAACACCTGTTGCTATTCCCCAAACTATCACAGAGACCTCTATAAGCAATCCCGGAGATGCCAGCAGCTCTACTTCAAGTTATGGCGGAGGAAACTCTTATTCGTATTGGCCTGAAATTTTCTTTGAAGATTCTATCATGCATGAGATTTCCTAAGTTGCTTAATGTTAATTTGCTGCTACAAAATTACGAACAGATGCCCGGACGCGTTGATATGTAAAACAGGATCCATATATGTTGGTACTACGTAAATAATCAGGAGTGGAATTTTTGTTTAAAGGAGTGTATTTTTTCCACAAATTTTTTACAAAATTAAAAAGATATGAAGTTTGTTTTCGTTTTCGGCTTAGAAGTCTCTTTTTTAAATTAATTATCTCTTCTATAACTAAGCATGCCATCTTCAAGTATTGCACTTCCCCTTGAAAAATCCCAAAAAGAACAAAGGGTAAAATCAAATTAGTGGCATCCATCGAGATTTGGGAGACTAGTCTTAAAATTAGAGAATCCATAAAGGTCTCTCGCTTCGTAGCGCTCCAGATCGAGTACTATGGACCGCTACACCTTTCGGTGTTTTCACTACCTCTTCAACTCGTGCTATTGGGCGAGGGCCGGCAGCAGAGGTACCTTGGACTGCTCTTGTCTGGAAACAGGTATTATGTCCCAAGGCAGCCTTTATTTTATGGCTGACTATCAAAAACCGATTGAGAACCAAGGATCGATGGTTCGGTACTTATGATTCTATTTGTGTACTTTGTAAGCTAGTCCCTGAAAGTAGAAATCATTTATTTTTTGACTGTGAGTACACCAAGTCCGTGTGGAATTGCATATTGTATATGACAGGTCTCTTGTCTTCTTCTTATGACTGGCCTGAGGTCCTTAATGAGATTCACCGTGCAGTCAATAATGGGCTCCGTGATTCTCTCATGCTTAGAACCTCCTTTCATATGGTTATCTATCATATTTGGTGGGAGAGAAATAGGCGTCTTTACAAACAAATGGAGAGGCACAAATATGTGTTGGCGAACTGTATTATTAACCTGATCAGGGAGGTCATCATTGGACATGGTATGCAAGAGCAGCTAAGTTTGGCTATGCGGCAACGATGGAGCATTTAGATATAGCTGGGTTTTGGACATTATGTGGTTTGCTCTTATGTTACAGGGGTATTCTAGGTCTCTAGTATTGGTGGCCTAAAAGGCTTTTTCTCCTTTTTTGTCCGCATATGGTAGCTTGCGGTTCTTGTACATTGTTTTACCATTTTCTTTATAATTACATATATATATATCTTGAAATTAAAAAAAAAAACAATCTTGTTTATCGATTGTGTGAATAAGACTTAATTATGCACCAAAATTGATTTACTGATGAGTGATAATTGGTTAATGAACGTGTATAAACGTAAGAGTTACTGAATAAGCACAATTATGTGGGCACATTGTTCTGGGAATGAGAACTTTTGGCCTTTTTCTTTCTTTTATAAATAGAGTCGGTAGCAGTATATTAACTAACTAATTTCCACTTCCAATTGTCATATTGCTTGTTAGGCCAGCCACTTTTAATTGGACTTTGTTGGATACCCAACAGACAAGAAACCTAATGTAGACATCGCATGTTGAAGCTTTCGAAAACCTTTTAGCTATCTAAGTCTAATAAGTCATTCACAGAGGAACAAGCTCATTGTCAAACTGATAACAGTATTTCCTCATTTTATTAAAAAAAAAAACAAAATAGGTGAGGTAGATCTGAATTGGCATTGTCCTCAAAAACGAAATCTCAGACTCTCTTTCCTCGATGAGTAGTTGGACCTGATTTCTTTTCTATCAAGGGATTGACTACTCAACTTCAAGTTAATTATATCACCCCACTCATTTAGCTAGTCTCCTTAAACACCATCTAATTGTTCTAAATATGATTTCTCTTTTTTTTTTAATCTGTCAAAATCAATTGGTGATACAGTTCAAAGGAGCATGGAAAACTCTATATCATCTAGGCTTCAGTACCTAATCTAACTCTTAAACCCATTTATTGGATACCATTAAAAGTTTCTTATGTCATGGCGGCTACGTTCAGAGAATCGTAACAGGTATGGGAGATCAATTAGGTGCCCACCAGGCCATCGTAGAATAAGTAACCCGAAAATGAACATGACGAGTGAGTGGCAACATCTGGTGATCGTGCTATCTGTATATTTTTTAAATTGATGCTATTTTTTCTTATTTTGTAGTGATATTTTGCAAATCATTATCTACACTAACCAAAATTAGTTTGTGATTTTAAGCTAAAATTTCAAAATAACTATATATAGTCAAAAAAATTTATTAAAAAAAAGAACTAATAGACCTAACAAGACTTATTTGTCAGCGCATATTTTAGCACAGCTCAGATTGTGAGAGTCCAGATTTTCTGTCTAATATTATGATGTTTTATTGTATCTAATAAATCTCAGTCATTTATTTATGTGAGTCTCATGTAAATTTCGCATAAGTCCCACAAAATAAATGACTAAGATTTTATGAGACAGAATAAGATAGAATAATATTGGACAAAAGATCTTATCTCCCAAATTGTGTGCAATATTGTCATACGAGAGATGGTAGGAGGGGGACCAAAGGTCCATCTGGCAGTGCGCGCCGTATCTTGCAAACAAGGCCTAATCTTCTCTGGTTCACGTGTTTTCTGTTTGTCATATGCAGAAGCCGATTATGACCCCTTTTGACTGCTAGATAATACCAAAAATCCCCATTAGATCTGTGGTTCAACCTTAATGCAACTGTTTAGCATCCCGAACAGAAAGAAAATGGCATGTTTATGTCTCGATACATACTGGATTTTCATAATTCTGGTCTCAATCATTCATTTGCTTGATCGGTCTCAAGAAGAGAGCTATGAGCAGAAATGAAGTGAAAGAAAGAGGGCTATTGAATATCCATCATGCTCATTAGCATATTCAAAGTGCATGATCAAAAATCTTTGCAAGGATATTGACTTGCCTTTACCCGGTTGTCTACTCCAATTCTTCTCAGTCAACAATCTAAAAATCACTTCTTCTGGAAGTGACTCTCACCCATTTGGCCCATAACCTCGCATTCCTGCATTCTGTAAGGCGAACTGTGAATAGGTAAGCATAAATGGTTCAAACAGTTTGCCATCTCTTGTTTGATTCTCCGTCAGGTTATTTTGACAGAGTCCGATTTCATCATTTATGCACAGATCACGTGATCAACTACTGCATCACATCCCTATGAACTATATCCATACAGCAATATCATCTATCATTCCCCGGGAAGAAAACCACGAAGATCCCTTCATGTATTTCGTCAATCAACTTCTGCAAGTAGTACCACAAGAAAAAGAACATATTTAGAGATTTCGTGTAATCCGTTCTTTATTTTTACTTTACCAAAAGAAATCAAGGGGAGCTCTCACTTGGTAATCAAATTCAGCTTATTGGCTCCAGATAAAGCAGTTAAATCTTATCGTGCACAAATTAGAATAAAGCATGGTCGAATAAAGTTCCTCAGGTATTAGACATGCAGCTCATCAAGCAAACCACTTGATTGGAAGTGAAACTTATGATAAATCTTAATCTAATGGAAAAGCAAGCAAGGAATTAGAACATGAAATTTATGAAAAGATCCTAACTAAAATTTAGCTCACCTCCCAGTCCTGAAAAGCTTAAGGTATGCATTCCATGATATTAGAGTTATTCACGCAATCATGTGTCAGGTCTACATTCGGCTGCCAAGGATGGAAAAGGAGATATTTTAGAAATTATGCAATTAAAATAAACATCCAATTCAATGAAACAAATTGACTTAAGCTGTCTATGACAGAGCCTCTTAAAGTCTCTTAAAAGAAAATTATAAACTTCTCATGAATACTTGAGAAATAACTTCCATAAGAGAGGGGGAGAGGGGGAGAGAGAGAGAGAGAGAGAGAGAGAGTACAACATAAAACAAACAGAAAAATGGTGTTGAATGGATGATAGTGATCATTTACCAAAAAAAAAAAAAAAGTTATCAATAATCCTAATTTCACAAGGAAATTCTAGTCAAGTTAATATGATGTACAAAACAATTATAAAACCACTAACCATTTTATAACTGCGATCATCCAAATTTTGAATAACATAATAACTTGTGTAGAGCTAAAAATTGAAGGATGATTCAATCGGATCAATAGAAAAAAAAAGCCAAAAGTTTCCCTTTTCCAATTATTCAGTCAACAGTGCCCTATATTCTTTAAAGTTCAAAACTATTTTTGCTTTAAAATCATAAAACCATGGTAAAATAATGAATAAAGAGCAGTGACCTTTATTTGTGTAAGGAGCGCTGTTGAATCACTTTCAACCTCTTCATTGGGCAAGTTTGCAAACCTGACAGCATAACAACTTCAAGTATATTGCTCGGTGGAAAGGAGGAAGAACATCCAACTTCTCAATCTCTAAGAAGAATCAACCTTTGGAACATAACCTTCTTTTTTCATCTCCTCATTCAGAAGTTCATATAATTCTGCCATGGGATGTGGCAGATCATCGCCAGCATGAAATTCATGAACTTGATTCCCTATCTCAGTCCAGCTACAGCCAGGGGTTTTATTAACACCCCTTTCTTTCATCAATGCCCTCATTTTTGCTGACTCATTCCATTTTCTCAAATTTGCATATATCTTAGATGAGATAACATAGTTTCCTGAATTTGATGGCTCCACTTCTAAAAGTAATTGAATAACCCTTTCACTAATATTGGCATTCTTGCGCTTCTGACATGCAGCAAGTAATGACCCCAACACGACCTCATCTGGTTTTCCAGGCATCTTTTCAACAAAGTCCCAAGCCTCATAAAGATGTCCTGCACGTGCCAAAAGATCAACCATGCATGAATAATGCTCGATTTTTGGGACCAATCCAAAAGAAGCACTCATTAAATCAAACAATCGACGGCCCTCATCAACCATTCCAGCATGTACACAAGCAGAAAGCACGTGTACAAATGTAATGTCATTTGGACAGGCACCTTCATTGTCCTTTCCCATCCGCCTGAACAATGATAAAGCTTCCTGGGCTCGTCCATGTAAAGCAAGAGCAGAAATCATGACATTCCAAGAGACTTCATTTTTGTGGACCATGCTTTCAAATTTTTGAAGTGCATTGTCTAAGCTCCCACATTTTGCATACATATCTATCAATGCAGTAGCGATGTAAACATTATCTTGTAATCCTCTTTGAGATGCATACGTCTCAACCCATCTACCCAAATCAAGGGCCCCAATAGAGGCACATGCAGACAGCACTACAATGAGTGTGATTGTGTTTGGAGTGACACCTGCCTTTCTCATGCAATTGAATAGTGTAATTGCTTCATCTGATGCTCCATTCTGTGCGTATCTACAATTGCATCAAACAAGTAACAAGTTAGCACATAATCGCCACATAAAGTGATACCATGTTGGAGTCCATCTTGGTGCTTTTGTATGTCTACCAATCAGAGTTATGCAATAGTTGATCATTTTAGACACAGAAAGAAAAGAAAGTTGGAAGGACCACAAGGAGAATTTAAATAAAAAAGGATATGAAGCTCTCATCTGGTAGTGCACCTAAAGTAACTCAACACTTGAACTAATCTGAATATACGGACCGAAAAAGCATTAAGTGCACACAAAATTGGTAAATCAAATACGAAGTTAAGAAAAGAAGAAGAAGAAGAGGAAGAAGAATTCATTATACACCAAATCCTGATAGCAAACAATGAAGAGAAGTAAAGATACTTCTATAAGTGACGAGCCTTGAAATAAGATATTAGGTGCAGAATTACCCTGTGATCATGGCATTCCATGTGACCGCATCTTTAGTTGTCATTGCATCAAAGATCTTCCTAGCTGACAACAAATCCCCACACTTACCGTACATGTCAATTAAAGCAGATCCTATATAAGAGTTCAACGTCATCTTCTTCTCCACAACATAACTTTCCACCGACGTCCCAAAACTCAAATCTCCCAAGTCCCCGCAAGCAGTAAGAACACTCACCAGCGTCATCTCACTAGGTTGAAACCCACTCTCCCTCATCTCCTTGAACAATCCCACCGCCTCCTTTGCAAAACCCATCTTCGAATATCCTGAAATCATCGAATTCCACGAGACCAAATCTCTATCGGAGATTTCATCAAACACTTTCCGCGCAGACCCCAACTCCCAACATCTTGCATACATTGTGATCATAGAATGACAAACGTGATCATCAGTCTCCAACCCAATCTTAAACACCATTCCATGACCCATCCGACCAATATTTAACTCCGAAAGGTGAGCGCAGGCTATAAACAAAAAAGGGTAAGTGAAGTTATTGGGTCTAACGCCTGAGAACTTCATCCGGTAATAGAACATAATGGTTAAGGAGTACAAAGTCCAAGTAGTGGTTAGGCCGCGAATCATGACATTGAAGGCATAATCGTCAGGTTCGGGGATGTGTTCGAAGAGGAGAGAAGCATAGGTATAGTCTTTAAAATTGATGATTTTAGGGAGAAGAAAATTGGGTTTTAGAGCAAAGTTTAGTAGCATTTGAGCGTGGATTTGTTGCACTTGTCTCTTGCAACAGCACTGCCTTAGGAGAGACAAGAGCTTTCGGCATAGAGTTATGTCGGACTGGTGTTGTTGGAGAGCGTTGGCGTTTGATTTGAGGATGTGGCGGGAGATGGGCGAGGGCCTTAGGTGTCTTGCTCTAAGCATCGTTTTCCGGCATTAGGCGCTCCCACACCCAAAGTTAACTATGCTCTTTTTCCTTCTTTTTTCTATTACACCAAAATAGCCCTGTTTATATGAGGGATTAGCTACGGAATGAATTAGAACGCACCACGCTTTTATTATTTACTTACGGTTTTATAACGGAATAGAATGCAATTAAATAGAAGTAGAAGCTTTGATATTATGTCTTATTCTATACTAAAAAAAGAAAATAAGAAATTTTTAATTTAAATATTTAGGATGAAATGAATCTAATAAATACATACTACATAATATACTATTAATAATTCTTTTTAATGTCAAGTGTGATCAAGTCTTAATATTAATATATTAAATAGAAATAGAAATATATTTAAAAATTATTCTTTAATTGTTTATATATAAAAATAGAAAAGATATTAAAAAGTATTCTTC
>JANIHY010000006.1:15025733-15046952 GCA_027479065.1 Erythroxylum brevipes | reverse complement strand
CCTAAAATCTCTGTTTTGAAAATCGGATCCGATCGGTCGGTCCGACCGGTGACCGGTCGGCTATTCGGTCCGGTTCATCCTTAAAAATTAGTTTTCAATTGAGCCAGTGAGAACCGGTCAAAATCGGTCAATTGACTAGTCGGATCGGTCCGGTTTGACCGGTCCGACCACTGGTTCAATAAAATTATTTTTTTAAAATATTTTAAAAATATTTTTGGTATATTTTGGATATTTTTGATATTATATATAATTAAATATAATTATTACATAATTATGACATCACACCGGTTCAACCGGTAGTTGAATCGGTCGTCGAATCGGTCAAATCGGTAACCAGTAAAGCTTTCGATTCAATGACCGATCCAGATTTTAAAATACTGTTTAAAATGAAAAATGTAATGGAGAAAGAAAGATTGCATTGCTCCTCCTTATTAGCCCCTACAAGAGCGTCACCGGTCAAACCAATAATCAATAAAACTTTCGATTCGATGATCGATTAGAATTTTAAAACACTGTTTAAAATAAAAAAATGTAACGGAGAAAGAAAGATTGCATTGCCCCTCCTTATTAGCCCCCACAAGCGCGTCAAAGTGATGTCCCTAGTTACGTGTATGACAATGCGTGGTTAGTGCTACAAATCATCTCAGCTATTAATTATATTATCTCCATCCTTTACTCTGAAAAGTCAAATCTTTGTTCATTCTGTAATGGAATTACGTATGACCCTAAACCTTTTTGTGCAAACAACCACTTCTAAAATATATCAATGCACAGCCGCCTCATTCGCTACCAAGAACGATTTCACGGTGTTGGGTTCTTTTTGGAGTACGGAAAGCGTGTTGACTTTTATGCGCTGGTCCTGAAATTGAAACCTGTACTGTTTTTCATTTTCTGAAAAATTATACGTTATCCCCAATTAATTAAAAGTATCGTGTTTCTTATCGCAGAAGAAGCAATGAATCATTGATTGTGCATCGAATTGAAATAGACATCCAATAAAGAAATGAGATTTTCGTGTTGCAGGCTTCGTACAGGACTATGAACTAATAAGTATATCAACTCGAATCCAAGATATCGCCCTCAGATTTCCACCAGAAACCGAAATTGGCCGGTTTAGTTTGTTCAAAGCACGATTTAGGTGAATGACCACATTATTCAGCTTTCTGTTATATGTTGTCAAATGTTTCCATTTTCACTTATATGGTTGGTGGTCGTTTGCAATCAATTAGATATTGGTAGGACATCGCATATTACATCAGATGGAACGAGTACGACCTGTCAATTAAGAAAACCAGATTAGCTGCCCGCACGGGTAACTTGGTTGGCCAATTAATAGGGTCAATTGGAACAAGGTCTTAGGTTCGACTCCTAATAAAAGGAGGCAGTGGACCATTCTATTAGGGGGTTGACCAAGATTATACCGTGATTCAATCCTCCAGCGGTAGTCGGGCCTGCGACTGAGGGCCTTTGAGATTGGGGATTCAACCTTTTGGAACAAGAAAACCAGATTAGCTAGAGACATCCATCTTTAACGTATTCAACCTTCACAAACCTAATTTGGCGGCTATCAATTCCTCTCGTTTCTTAAATTCATTTTTTGAAGTCATAGCCGAAAAGGTTCCCGTTAGGACTCCTCTGCATAACCCTAAACAACGAGTATTTGGACTTTCTAACTTGTTTTTCGACCATGATTATTCTCCATCTAATCTCCAAAAGGTGACTAATGTAGAGAATTACGTGAGACTTACTGATCTAGTACTAACAAAGAATTTTTGGTTGTTTTCTAAGAGGTTACTGAGGAGTTGGTGGGAACATACATTCTTATATTTGTAGGTGGTGGGGCTGCTCTGACAAGCAATGCTCAAAGACCAATCCATTGTTGGCATAGCAATTTTGTGGGGTGTAGTATTGATGGTGTTAGTATATGCTTTTCTCTTGTGCACATTTTAATCCTTCAGCTTCCATAGGCCTCGGTGCTGCCAGAAATTTTTCTTGGAAAATTGTGAGAATCACTGATTTAAAGTTGCTTTACCTGCAGATCATTTGCATATATACTTGGGTCTAGAACCTGAAACAACAGGGAAATCTTAGCTGAATCACATTGTTTTTGTGTTTCTAGGCCCCTCTCTACATCTTGGCTCAATTGTTAGGAGCCACACTTGCATCACTCACTCTCAAGTTTCTGTTTCATGACCAAGAAAATATTCAAGCAACAACGACTCAGTACTCGAAATCCACCAGCCATCACTTGGGAATTCATAATTACTTTTAACTTGATGACTACAATAATATTGGCATTCGCAACAGACCATAGAGATGTATGTCCTGCCTAGTAACTAACATAACTAGTTAAATCTTAATAAGCTCGTGTCTTCCACAAAATCTCACTATCAATACTGTTGGAATTAAAACTAACAACAAATGAATTTTACAGTAACTCAGCAGAGAACACAAGAGAAAAATATAGGCTAGAATGTCTTACGTCTTATTCAATCAAAATACTTGTTTAAATATATCAAGCAATAACTGAAAAGCAACAATTTAGCTTCCCACTGAGCAACTAATAACTGACTTTCCCATTTTGCGGCAGCTAACAATGTGCAATTAATAGATATTAACGTGCAGCAGATATTAACGTGCAGCAGAAAAATAGAACAAACAGAAACTGAAAACCAGAAAATTAGTGCATGGCATTAACATGTGAAGCCTTGACGAAGTCCCTGCACAGTTAGCAGCTACTGGAGCACAACTGCAACACTCCTCCTTCTTCAGTATCTACAAACTCCAAGTTTCTTTCTCAAATTCTCAAATTTGCTAACAGAAAGTGATTTGATGAAAATATCTGTAATTTGATCATCAATGTTGCAATACAACAATCTCACTTCATTTTTATGAACCTCCCTTGAAAAATATAATTTGATGTTGAAATGTTTTGTCTTCTCATGGAAAAAAGGATTGTTGGAGATTGCAGTTGCAGCTTGATTATCAACAAACACTCTTGTGCCCTCATTTTGTTCCATCTGCAAATTAATCAAAATTTTCTTAAGCCACAATGCTTGATTTACATCTGCTGTGGTAGCAATAAACTCTACCTTGGCAGTTGATTGGGCTACTATTTCTTGCTTCTTTGAATTCCATAAAAAGACACCTAAGCCAAAAGTGAAGCAATACCCTGATGTGCTCTTCACGTCATCTAAGGACAATTACTGACAAAATAGTCATGAAATTGAGAATTCTGATAGTAGCAAAATAGAGCTCCATAATCAAGAGTTCCTTTGACATATCTCAGAACTCTTTTGACTGCTTTGAAATGCACTTCATTGCCACAATGCACAAACCTTGATAAAACACTCACAATATAGAATATCAAGTCTAGTTATTATGAGATGCTTCAAGCATCTGATGAGACTTCTGTAAACACCTTCTTCCACTTTCTCAACTCCATCTTCTTTGGTGAGCTTCTCTTTTTGGTTCATTGGAGTGCTCATTGGTTTGCAATCCCCCATCTGAAACTTTTTTAGAGTTTCCTTGGCATACTTCCATTGACAAATGAGCACACCCTGCTACTTTTATTTGATCTCCATGTCGAGGAAACAAGCCATCTCGCTAAAGTTTGTCATTTTAAAGGCCTTCATCATCTCCCCCCTTAAATTTTTCAATAAGTGCTGCATTACTTCTTGTCACTAAAAGATCATCCACATATAGAGAAACTATCACAATGTTAGTTTTATAATGACTAATATAAAGTGTGAATTCACTTTGGCTTTTCACAAAATCCAAACCAAGTAAGTGCTCATTAATTATACTATACTAAGCTCATGGTGCTTGCTTAAGACCAAAGAAGGCTTTCTCGAGCAAATAAACCTTATTTTCGTTTACTTTTACTGCAAAACTTTCAGGTTGTTCAACATAGATTTCTTCTTCTAGAACCCCATTCAGAAATGTTGACTTAACATCCAACTGGTAGTTTTTCCATCCCTTTTGTTTTGATATAGCTAGCAACAATATGATTATATCTAACTTTGCAACAAGAGCAAATGTATCAGAAAAATCAACACCAAAATTTTGAGCATACCCTTTCACCATAAGCCTTGCTTTGAATTTGTTAATTAAGCCGTCTACATTTAGCTTTGTTCTAAACACCCACTTGACACCAATCACCTTCGTGTTCTCAGGTTTCTCCTTTAACTCCCAATTCTGATTCTTTTCTATCATTCTAAGCTTCTCCTACATTGTAGCCCTCCATTGGGGATCCTTTTTAGCTTCCCAAAAACCCGCAAGCTCAAGAATTACTACATTGCGTCTCTGGTAAATTTCAAAAAGCAATCTGGTTCCTCTTATAACAAGTTCATCCATAGATTCTTCTTCATCTTGCAAGTTACTGATATGATTTTTCTTTGTATCATCACATCTCCACTTTTCATTTTCAATGAAATACACATCCCTACTTATCATAATTTCCCTATTTCTAGGCTAGAAAACTTTGTAAACGTTTGAATTTGTGCTAAGATGCCAAGTTCAGCCTTCTCGTCAAACTTATCCCTATTAATTTGTGGCATACAGGTGAAACACAAGCAACCAAACACTTTTAAGATTTTTCAATGAAGGCCTAAATCCATATCAGCCCTCATATGGAGTTTTTCCATCTATTGCTTTAGTGGGTAGTCTATTCAGCAAAAATTCTGATGTATTTGCAGCTTGTGCCCAATATTCCTTAGGTAACTCCTTCTCATGAAGCATACATTTGACCATCTCTATGATTGTCCTATTCTTTCTTTTACTAACTCCATTTTGTTGTAGACTGTAGGAAGCTGTAAGTTGGTGCTCAATACCAACCTCCTCACAAAATAGGTTGAATTTTTCTGAAGTGTATTCTTTTCCATTGTTAGACCTCGTAACTTGGATTTTGCAATCACTTTGATTCTCAATCCATTGTTTAAACTTCCAAAAAACTCCTGCAACTTCTTACTTAAACCGAATAAAATAGATCCAACACATTCTGGTGAAATCATCAATAAATCCTATATAATATTTACTCCCTTTAAGTGAAGGAGTCCTTTGAGGTCCAACCAAATTTGTGTAGATTAGATGCAGCCCCTTAGCTGCTCTCGGAGAAGATTGTTTAAAAGAAAGTCTTGTTTGTTTGCTATACGAGAAATTTTGCAGCATGGTAATTCAGATTCCAACTTATGCAAGCCTTAAACAAGTCCTTTTCCCTGTGAATTTAATACTGCAGCATGGTGAAAGTGACCTAAGAAATAAGATAGGCTACCTGCTCCTCCTCTATTGGATCCAAAGAAAAACTCTTACTTGTCATCCTTATTTTGAATGCCTCCTAATCGTTAGCATCCTTGATCAAGCATTTGTTATCTTCAAAGATCAAGTCGAAGCCTTTCTCCAAAAATTGTCCCAAAATCAACAGATTTTGGTCAATTTCAAGCACAAATATCACATTATTAATTAACTTTGTCCCCATGCAACTTTCAATAGGTACTATGCCTTTTCCTTGGACAGCTATACATTACCTATTGCCAATTCTAACCTTTGACACTTCAGATTCATCAAGCTTCTTAAATAAATGTTGATCATAGGTCATGTAGTTGGTGCAACCACTATCAATGAGCTAAGTTTCACTTGAACTATAGCCACAAAACATGTGACTGCAAATAATTGCTCCTCCTCTTATTGGTCTACCAATTGAGCTTTATTCTTTTGAGGAATATTGCTCTTACAAGTTTTTTGATGATGACCTATGCAATTACATTTGTTGCATCTCACATCTGGTCTTCTCCAACATTATAGGAGGATGACCTTTCTTACCAAAATGCTAACAAGAGGGCTAATCCTTTTTGCTTCTGGTGCTGTTATCATTAGCGACACCGTTATCAACATTCTTCTTTTTTTTTTTCTCATTTTCTTTCCTTTGCTGCTATGATTAGTTTGAAGTTTAGCTTACAAAGCTCCTTCTATTGAACCTTCTTGCCTCATGAGCCTACTTTAGTCTTGAGCCTACAAAGCAGTTAACAAATTTTCAAGGCAATACTTTACAAATCTTTAGTATTCTCCAACGTGGAAATTGAAGCCTCAAAATTTTTAGGAACTATTACAAGAACTTTATGAACTATGCTAGAATTAGAAAGTTCAATACCAAGCAACCTTACCCTTTTGACGATGCTCAAAAGTCTGTCAAAAGTACTCTTGGATTGACTCTAGCCCCTTCATTCTTTGCATCTCAAACTCCCTCTAATTATCTCATTGCCATTTTACTCTTCCTTGAGAAAATCATAGATTGCTTTAGCTAATTTCATGGTCATAATTTTGGTGAAGATTGATGGTGAGACAACAGCAAATAAACATGCCTTAGCTTTCGACTTCCTTTGCTTCTTTTCCTTATGACTCTTGATTTGTGCAACAGTTGGATTGTTAGGCAATGGAGGAACCCCGTAGTTGTCCTCAGTATCTTCCCAAAGATCATTTGCATCAAGAAAAACTTCCGTTCTTGTTGCATATACTTGAAATTTTTTTCCATTGAACATTAAAGGTGCAGTGGCAGTAAATGGAGTTTTTGAATCCATAGATTTCAGCAAAGTGTGACGTTCACTCAGATCACTCACAAGTCCCTTAAGTATAATGCTCTAATACTAATTTGTTGGAATTAAAAAGAATAGCAAATAAATTTTACTGTAACTCAGTGAAGAAAACAAAAGAAAAATATAGGCTGGAATGTCGTACATTTTTATTCAATCAAAATACTTGTTTAAATACATCAAGCAATAATTAAAAAGCAACGATTTAGCTTCCCACTAAGCAGTTAATAGCTGACTTCCCTATTTTGCTGCAACTAAGAATGTGCAACAGATATTAATAACATGCAGAAAAAAAAAAGAATAAACAAAAATTGAAAACCAAAAAATTAAGATATGGAATTAACATGTGAAGCCTTGACTAAGTTGCCGCACAGTCAGCAGCTATTGGAGCACAACTGCATCAAACAATGTCATCTGAAAACCAGGGTAAACACCTACGCTGCGTCGTAATAGGCAAAACCCTGTTGGTTAACTTCATGATTGTTGGGTATAAAGACCTAAATTTAGCCCTTTCTGAAATTTGCATATTGTTACACCATCAACATATTTGGTATTAAGTATTTTTTCACGAATTGTATGTTTTACATGCCAATTAGTAGAGCTTCAATGAATCTTGTAAGAAGTTTAGGACCCACATTAGTGTCCAGTGTTTTTGAGAATCTCTGGGTGTTTACTGTTGTCCCTACCATAGGAGCACTAGCAGCTACCTGGTCTTTATCACCATCTGCGCTGATGCCCAGGATGTAGCATTTACTTGTTAATATTTAAATTTGTTTGTCTGCTGTAACCAAAAAAAAAACATCCTTTGGTGTGCCCAAGCCGCATAGGTGCACTCAAGCGTCTGCAGTCACTTGGTGAAGCGTAGACAAATTAGCTCTATTCTGATGAGACATCCAGTTGATGTCTGCTAAAATCAAGACAATACCAGCCATTTTCCTTTCTAACTTCTCTGCTCCTGTTTTTCCCCTTCCACCTAGCATGTATAATTATTCATAATCATTTAATTTTCTTCTTAATATTAGCTTTCTATGATAAGCCATTTTGCATCATGATTCACTGGTAATTGTGAACTTCACATTGCAGTGGCTTGTTTTACACCAATTTATTGGACAGGTGGAATTCCACTTCCCAAAGAAGTTGAACTCAAACAGAGGGCAACAGAAAGGACCAGGGCAATAGAAACAAAATAAAGAATCAAGAGACAAGGGCAAGCAGGACTGACCAGGAATCATCCACTTAATCAAGAAACCAAAAATAAAAACTAAAAAGCACAATCATAGCTTTATCAGTGGTCCACATATCCTACTGTTACCTTCCTCTTCCACAGTCGCTATACAGCAAAGCTACTTATATGGTACAAGTACAGGAAAATGGACATAGCAGATGAAGAACGGTAGCAGGTATTGAAGGTCAAACCATGTATCATATTACATCTGTCAGAAAAAGTGTGGTGGAAACTTATATACATGGGACCCCGATTTTATCTATCCACAAACTCTGAGGATTGAGCTTCTCGTGTCATCAACCACCCATCTTCTGGTGTTGCCACGGATTTATATATTTTACCTGTAACAAGAAAGAAAGTATTATGTGAAAAAAAAAAAATCCAAGTCCTCATGCTCACAGAAGCAGCACTGCCCATTTTCAGACTTTATGGCTAGTCAAGTAAGGGGAAGGTCTTTGTGGGTGAAATGTGATTTCCTTAGATGATCAGCCTTTAATCACAAGTCAAGAGTGTACCCTATACTACTACTGTTGCAAAAAGAAGTTTAACCGCAAACCATGTGCAAGAAAGGGATTGGATAGTCTCTTGAATTCTCATATCTGTAATATAGTTTTTACCCAGTTTGAGGTAATCGCCTCCAATTTATTATCTGATGAGTTTGTGGATGCCTCTGCAAGTAAGACGAACTATTGCCAATTCTATTTTCATCACTAACGTACTGCTCTGAATAACCAGAAGTTGACGGAGCCCAAACTGGAACTACAATTCCATCCCTCTCTCTCCTATTGCTGCTTGATGATTCGGCTGTTGAGTCTTCAGCATCTCCTACATCCCTGATAATATTAAAACGCGGCACATTGTTGGGCCTCTGAACATTTGGAGTGACTTCCTCTCTTCCTGGTTCTTGATGTACATTTACGTTTCTTGGTACTTCTGTTCTGCTATCTTGGGCCAAATTTCGGAAATCAAGAGAAGTCTCTTCCACTTCAAGTCGCAGCAAAGAAGATGTCATGCTTGGGACCATCTGATCCTCATAACGCCTATTTGTAGTATGAGGATTGTTTCTTATAGGTTCATGGCTTTCCTCCATTTGAATGTCTTGAGGGAAGGCAGCTGGTGCTGAATCAAAAGAATCACCAAGCCCTTCCTCTGTCCCATTCTCAATTGCAGCTCTTGAAGCTGCTTCTTGTTGCCACATTTCTGAAAGTGCTTTTTCCAACCTGGCCTTTGCTGCATCTATTCCTACAATGGGGAGAGGATAATTTGATCCCAGTTCAATTCCAGCAGCTTGGAGGACAGATTCAGGTGCATTCCATGGATGGTGTATCCATTCAGTTGGTAAACGGGCAAGTTCCGGAAGCCATCGTCGTACGTATTCTCCATTGGGGTCAAATTTGTAACCTTCAAGCTGTTAAAAATGGCAACAGAATTATACATCTTACCAGGAATTTATCCTAGGAAAAGCGCATCAGATGACATGCTATGACAGTACAATTGCATCTTCAAAGCTTTTACATATTTTTAATGCTGTAAATGTATAAACTTCCATGGGTTATAAGATAACAATGAAATATACAAGGAGAGTGCTATAATTACAGAATCTGTAAACCATGTTCCAAGTTTTTCCATGAAGATTTCTAGGTGGTAAATGGTGATCATGTCCAGGGGTCAAAACATGAAGAAAACATTTGACAGCACAATAACTAAACTGTCAAGCACAACACTAATCCATTGATAAGTGTGATAAAATACAACTAACTCGATTAACTCCTTAGGGAGTTTTAAGATAGCTTTGCTGTTGATGCATGTCTAATAGCTTAGTAGCTAAAGGTCAATTAACAGCCGTGAGTTGTGCATGGCCCAAGCACGATAAGAAGGAACACCCTTGATAAGTACCAAAAATAGTCAGACTTATAGCACCAAGATTATCGAATTAGAATATTTGTTTTAAAATTTCCTTAGTCTAGCAAATACCTTAACCTGAATGGCTTTAAGCTCAATAACCATTAAAAGTAGGATGGTTGTGCCTGATTCCTACAACCATCACACATAACCCCAAACCATGCCCATGAATAACGACATTCACAAGTTCAAGCAGAGAAATCGTACTGCTTAGAAAAACTGAACCTTGTCTCTTTACCTGTGGATGATCAATGCGATCAAACTCTCTCCCATCAGGAAGAGTGCCAGATATATACTGCCAGCCAAGAGCATCACTCTCTAAATCTGCATCGAGGAGGGTATCCCAGAAATATTTCATACCCCATCGCCAAGGAAGCTGTAGAACCTTCACGAAGAAGCTAGAAACTACAACCCTTATCCGATCATGAAGCCAACCAGTGGCCCACAACTCTCGCATTCCAGCATCAACTAATGGATATCCAGTTCTACCTTGTCTCCATGCCTTAAAGTAACCTTCATCTACAACCCAAGGAAAGAACTTAAGGTGCCCAAGAAGAGGCCTTTCATGACTATAAGGATGGTTAAAGCTCATGTATCTTGAGTACTCCCTGAGACCAATTGACTTCAGAAACAGGTTCACGCTTTCTTCACCAGCCTTATTCCCTTCATTGGCCCACAGAACTTGCTTGATACGAACAAGATGGAACACTTTTCTAACACTCACCTCCCCAAAATGTAAATGAGGAGAGAGAAAAGAAGTTGTAGCACTATCAGCCTTCCTTCGGTTCTTAGAGTACTCGATGAGAGGACCATTAATAAATGTCGTCAAAGCCCTATCAGCATTGCTCCACCCAGGTGACCATGCTCGAGCAAGAAGTGCATTGCTTGCCTTCTCCGATTCATCTTCAAATATTAACGTGTCTGAATGGCATTTAGACACATCGCCTGAAAGAATTTAAACATTTTTGGAGAGCAGAAATGAGAAAATAACAATTATGCAGAGGAAAAAAGTGACAATATAACCAAAATGTGAAAACAGAGAGTAAATCCAACTTAAAGCAGAGAGTGGTCACTCATTTGTAGACACAGGCCATCAGAGTTTACGTGGGAGAAAATTTCAATAGCTACAAATACAGGCCAGAGTAGGAGAATCCCCATTTAGGGGCATTCTAACTATTTAGCTTCGAATACATGTTCTGGAATCTGCTTTACCATGATATAACATGTTCCAAAGCCTGAAGGTAAAATTTGTCCCATTTGTCTCATGGGTGCACATTATGCTTGAGAAATTCCAAGTTCTTGTATTTAGTTTTGCGAGAGTGAATGACAATTAATACGGTTCATTGCACCTATGTTGTGGGATTTAGAAACGTCTCTGTCATTAGTACATAAACACATTGGAAAGGATCGAATTGGTTAAAGAAAAAAGCAAAACCAACTTGAAAGAAGGAAAACCTGAAATAATCCTCTTGGGTGGGAGAAGTGGAGCCTCTGGATCATAAGGCATGCTAAGACATCTCTCCCAGAATTCGGAAAAGGTTGAGAAAGGACGGCCTTGGACATCAGTGACATCCCATGGCTCATAAAGCAAATCTGCATTGAAGGATCTTACGGCCACCCCATGTGCAGTCAAGACCTCCTTTGCCCGGTGATCTCTAACCAGTGACAGTGGATCTGAAGATTATTAAATTACAAATATATGTTGAGATAAAAGGTGCATTTCTGCAATTAGCTGTGGAGTTTCAAGAGTTGTCAAAGTAAAATAAGGTCTTTTATCCTGAAACTATTGCCATAATAGAGACTGACTAATCCCAAAAGCAGTAACAAGGTGGAAGATACAAATATTAATTTATTCTCAATTGATATCCCTACAATAACAAAAGTAATCGGTGCCGACAGTATGAACCACCAATCAGCTATTAGTCAAACAAAAATGAGAAGATAAATCAATTTTCAGAAACTTCTGCAGAACAGAGAAGAAATAATCATGATAGTTTCAAAAGCAGAATCCAAATCTTTGTCCAATGGCCACTTGAAGAAAAGATTAAAATAAGGATAGCTTAAAGGGGCAAAAGATCGACTTACACAAAACCCAAAAACATAAGCTAAGAGAATATCATGTCTCGAGGTCAATCCACACGTTCAACAAACCATGCACAACAGAAACAAATTAAGGATATGCTGAATCTAACATACACAAGAAGATGCAAAAGGCAAAAAAGAAAAAGGACCAAAAGAAGAAGAAAAAATATGCCGACCGTATAGATGATTGAAGAAGAGCGTAGTAGCACCAGTGGATTTGACAACCTCAAGAAGAGTAGATACTGTGTCAGTTGATCTCTTGGTGACAAGAGAAGTACGAACGCTCCTCAAAGAAGAGTCGAGATGAGCCAAACTTTGCTTGAGCCACCACCTTGAAACTCTTCCAGGGTAATAGTTACCTTCTTCTTCGGGTGCCCATATGAACACCGCAACAACAGCCCCAGCTCTAACACCAGCTGCAAGTGCTGGATTATCCTCAATCCTCAAATCTCTTCTGAACCAAACTATGCTACACCCACCAGCAGACATAACTCCAAGATAAAGACAAGCAGCACCCACTTCCTAGTCGTCCTTGTGCCAGCTAAAAAACCATACCTTTATTCTTGGCTAACTTCTAGCTTTAACAACTCCGAAATGAATTCAAATCAAGATGATACCTTTTGCTTCTTTTGCTTATTGGTCTTCAGACACTGAAAAGTTTAGGACTTGAACAAGAGAAGGGTCGTGTGATTCTGAGGATTGGTGACTGTCTGGCAGATCTAGCAGTTATCTTTCCTTTTTTTCTCCTCTCTCTCTCTCCTTCCTTTTATACTTCTTTTGGTTGCAAACTTGACAGTTCTTTTTTTATTTAAGTGGTTTTATATTGCATTTATTATGTATTCTTCCAAATTAATTGGTGAGTAGAATAACTGATAACTCATTTCCAGTGGAATTAAATTTGGGTTATAATCTTTAGCCTTTTTGGTCCAGTTGCAACCATAAAGTCCCAGGCTTTGTGGAGAGAGGGTGAGTGAATAGGAGCTGATAATGGGGTGTGGGGGGGCAGAGAACAGGAGGAAATTGACAGGCAATTTACAACCACAACTTTTGTTTTCCTCTTATCCTATGCAAGACAAGAAAATCACCACCCACCTCTCGAGTTCCTTCTCTAATCCTCTCTCTTTGACAGGGTGGACAGACATATTGTGAAATGAACCTCATTTTCATCATTTATCAAACTAAGCGATTGTTTTGTGTTGAAAAGAAAGAGTGGACAAGTAATTGTTTGCATTTGAAATTGATTCTGATGGGTGATTATCTAGATCCTGATGAGTAAGGAAGCCTAGAGAGATAGCAATTGCTGGCTGGCTGGACTAGGACTTTTCTCCTTTCTTTGAGTGGACCCTAATTCCTCCTTTTGGAGCTCTTCATAAAGTTTAGATTCCATTTATGTCATTATTTTTGTTACAAGAGATTTACACCAGCTATTTCTTTAACGCCTGTCATTGTGCATGTTCATACCAAAGCACACCTCTTTTAATTGACAAGTGTAACCTTCCTTAATTACATAAAGCCCACATTGCTTGCTGCAGTTATCTAGAAAGAGTTCATTAATGGTGTATTGTTTGTTTCTCATTACTCAATGTCACAAAAACCATTTACATTAACATCTCTATAGACAACTACACCACTGCTCTCCTCTTCCTTTTTATCGTCCATGACATAAATTATGGTCTGAATTTTGATCCTTATAAAGGGCTCAATTCAACATCAGCCATGGTGGACTTCTGTATATGTCCTAATTCTTTCTAAACTAAATTGGAAACAGCTACTAGTTCAAGAAAATGATTGAAAAAGAAAAGTGACCTCACTGAAATTGCTCAATAATTTGTCTGAGCTTTATCCAATAAGAAGTTGGTAGATTTCAATTATATTATGCACAAATTAAAGAGCCTAAAGCTTCAGTTTCAGGCTTCCCGTGTGAGAAATAGACGACAAACAAAAGGCAATAAAAACCAGAAAGTATTCCCATCCTGTGGATCTGTACCAAAACGTCCCACACTTTTTAGAGACCAAATCTTCTGGTTTATTTTTTGTGGACTAACTCTGTTTCATTTTATCTTATCCATCTATTTATGTCGATCCTACATAAATAAATGGATCAGATAGAGTGACACAAAATTAGTACACAAAAAGTGAATCAGAGAATCTGACGCCCACTTTTTACCTTGCCGACCTACACATCTCTCTGCACCCCTTCCATTTAAATGGTCCAGTGATATGATAGAGTCTCACAGAATACAGTCTAAAAGTTTCTTTCATTCAGCTTCGAGCTCTCATTCTCACAACACTAGCTCTTCTATGCCATAAAATAAATAAAACGACAGCAGCATTAGCTCTTTAATTTTTTTTTATTTTTTAGCTATGTACCGGTGAAAGGAGACTTGGAACGTTACTCCTTAAGTATAGACCTAGCTTGGATTTTTAGGACCAAACAAACATTGAAAATTGGTATATTTTGCAGAGACTCGATGAAACTTAGGCTGGACCATAGGAGAAAACGAGAGGCAACATTACTTTGTTGATCATAGCTACAATGTGTTATAATCAAATATTTACGTTCGACTACAAAACGATTATTATAAAGAAAAGCATAAACATTTGCGAAGGAACAGCGTAAAATAGCCAACAACCTAATTTTGGTCAATTGAATATCATGGCAGTCACACTATAAGATGTTTACTAAGGTTAATAGAGAAAAACTTTTATAAGATTCGGTTAATTAAATATGCTTATATCCTCCACAGTTGAGAGCAATTGATTTACCATTAAATAATAAAATAATTGTTACTGTAAAATGAATTTACAACATGTATATTGGTTCTGCCGGATTCTGGCAGGACGGAACGTTGCCGTTATGCTCCATGTGATCGGCTATCTTCAGTGATGAATCCGACGTAATGATACCTGCAAAACAAAGAAGGCTTGTCGGGAGTTGTGTCTCGATTAGCCCCTCCGACGCTCAAGTCAGTTTTCGGTGAAGGTGAGATTGCCGTAAAAGCTGAAAGAGCTAGGTTATGATCGCATACCTCTGTTATGGGAGAATTATACCTTATATATGGTTTTGTAGTTAGGTTTAGGTCTTTACGTGTTTGCATGGGAGACTTCCTTCTTTGGATGGGTCGAGGAGGGCATGGGCTGGACTTGGGCTTGGCCTAGGCATAAGACTGATCTTTTAAAAATGGACCGATCGGCCCACGGGTCGTTTTGACTGGATCCGGGCCCAAAACGGTCGACCCGACCATATATAAATATGAAAACGTTAGCTAGTGTAATTTTATTAGAATAGTCCATTCACCAAACTCAATCTAATTTGATTACAATTTTAGTGTGATAAAACAAACACACACAAGAAGGGGTGAATTATGTGTAACCTAAAAAAAAATTCGAAAGTTACTTTCAATTCATATAAAAACATGGGCCTGGTAAAAAATTAAAACAATAGTAGTCTGTTAGATAATAGTAACCTGTTAAACATCAAGAGCTTGCTAAAGTACAAGTCTTGTTGAAACAATGAAAAAAAGATGCCTGTTAAACATCAAGAGCCTCCTAAAGCACAAGTCTTGTTGAAACAATGAAAAGAAGACGCATGTTAAAATGAAATGAACCGTTAGCAAGTCAAAATGAAAGGAACCTATTATAAAAGTAAAGAAGCCTCTTGCTGAAATAAACATACACACAATATAATGCGAAAATATAAAAAATAAGGAGAGAGAGAGAGAAAAAAGAAGGACACAGTCGATTTATACTGATTCGGTTTACAACCCAAGCCTACGTCCAATCCTCAAGTATCAAACTTGAGTGTTTCATTATAAAAAATCGAGTATTAAATTTGGCGAGCTTTTACAAACTCACAAGTACATATTTTTCAAGGTTCTCCATCATTCTATACTCGAAGCATATAACAAGCTTATAAAAGCTCACAAAAAAATGAAATAACAATTTCTCTTTTGATAGAGTGATTTCACTTTCTAAAGTACAATAAGAATGATATGTCTCTCAAGAATATAAATGCTACTCAAATGTTTTGAAAGTCTGAGTATGTTCATTACTTCACAAGTGTTGTTGCTCTTCCTTAAATAGTCAATTTCTTCAACTAGTCGTTACTTCACTTGCATCTTTAGTTAACTAGGTAGATTTAAATCTGAATAACTTTATGTCATCTTTACCAAAATTCTTCTAGGAATCACGGGACTAATATATGACCTTTATAATTTGTAGGATACTTTCAAATAAATCATTTCTAATAAGGTAAGCTCATAATGAAGATTCCTGCAAGAAAGAAATCGTAATTATTTCCTTTTGAGAATAAGACTGTTAATTTTACAACGAAATAAATCTAATTTGAATTTAGAAATATTATACAGTTATCATCAAATTGGTAATCATAATCATTGGGCTAACAATCTTCCTTTTTTTGAGATGACCAACAATAATAGACATATTTTTCAAAATTCAAAGAGATAATAGATGATTTCGAAAGATACCTATAATTTTTATATGTTCATCATATGCAAAAATATATATCCACGTAAACTCTCCCCCTTTGTCAATATCAAAAGTAATAGAGTATAGGGAGCAAGTGAAATAAAACCGAATTTGTTCGAGTATTTGCCTTATGGTTGTGGGATGTTGCAGAATAAATCTTTTAGTGTATTAATATGAAACTATTAATATGAAAAAGGGAGAGAACAGAGAAGAATTTTTAGGACGATTCAACACCATCATTACAGCCTTGAAAAACATATCCCATTGATGAGCTTGTGACAAAGATTCTAAGGTCACTTCCAAAGGAGTGGAGACCCAAAGTGACTACTCTAGAAATTGTAAAGGATCTATAACTATTTCACTTAATTGGCTAAGAGGAAACCAGAAGATCCATGAGATAGAGCTTAGACAAGATCAAAGATCCTCCTATAGAAGGGGAATAACTCTAAAAGTTGCCGATGAATCAAATGGTGATGAAAGTGACAATGAGTTGCAGATAGATGGAGATGATGATTTGAACCTTATGGCCAAAAAGTACGTAAGTTTTTACAAAAATAAGCTGATAAAGAAAAGAGAAGGAAATAAGAAAACTAGTAATAGTAAGTCCATATCAAAAGGCAGCAGCACTAATACTAGCATTAACACTACATAAAATACTTAAACTATATGTTATCACTGTAAGAAGCATAGACTCATCATACTAGAATGTTCCTTTCTTCTGCAAAAGGACAAAACGTAAAAACATAAGACCTAGAAAGCAAGCTATGACTATAGCCTGGTTTGATGAAGATTCTGAGAATTTTGATGAAGAAGAACCTGAAGAAGTAAGTAATGTTTGCCTCATGGCCAATTTAGAAGACAATGAGGTGTATAATTCTGACTCTAATCTTAAAATTGATGAATTAAGAGATACATGTTATGAATTGTATGCTCAATATAAGAAATTAATTGTGTAGTATGATAAAGAGGTTGAGAAGTTTAAAAATAGTGATGCATCCTTGAAGAAAAAAATTAGATCATTAGAATAAGAGAACAAGAGCCTGTTGTCTAAGAATATGTCTCTTACTAAGATTGAAACGATTATAAGCAAAAGGTATTTGAAAAGGAATTCTTAGAAGAAAAAATAACTTTAATAGAAAATGTATTACTTGAGAATGATTGTAAAGTTTCTAAAAAAGTGAAAGAATTAGAAGAAAAGGTTGTTGAATTAGAATTTTCATGTGATCATCTAGAAGATGAAGAAAATTTTGTTGAAAGAACCACATCTTTAGAAAAAGACCTAACTAATTTTATTGATGGAAAGAATAATCTTGATGCATTGCTTGGTAATGGTAAAAGTGTCTTTACTGAGGCAGGAATAAGATATGATGAAAATAATAATATTCTGCAATACAAGAATTTCTTTCTTAAAACCAACAGTAGTTGTTATCAAAATAAAAGTAACATACAGTAACTCTCATTCATTTGTTTTGTGCTTCTACTGTGGCAAACTTAAACATATTAGTCACTCTTGTAATATACGTAGAAAAGAAAAATTATCTGAAATATGTGTTTGGAGACCAAAAGGTCAAATTACTAACCTAAAAGGACCTAGAAGAGTTTAAGTACCTAAATTGAGATAGTGCATTATGCAGATATGCTTTAGAATAGTAACAAGAGAAAATTAATGGATAGTTGACAGTGGTTGTTCAAGACATATGATAGGTGAATTATCACACTTCAACTATATTGAAAGCAAAGATGGAGGTAATGTTTTCTTTGCTGATAAAAACAAAGAAAAGGTTACTGGAATTAGTAAAATTGGTGCCTCTGACTCTACTTCTATTTATAATGCTCTGTATATTGATGGTTTGAAACATATTATGCTGATTGTGAGTCAGTTATGTGATAAGAGATATAAAGTCACATTTTGTACATCTCATTGTGAAATAATTAATAATCATAATGATAACATTGTGTTTGTTGGTCCTAGAAATCAGAATATATATTGTGCTTAACTTGTCTTCTCAAAGGTTAAGTGTTTTTTTCTTTAAAAAAGGGCTCATTAATTTTGCACAGAAGATTTGAACATGCAAGCATGAGCATTTTGTCAAAATTGTCTAAGAATGAATTAGTAAGAGGATTACCTAATTTAACTTTTGAGAATAATGAGGTTTTTGAAGCATGCTTAAAGGGAAAACAAGTTAGAAGTAGCTTTCCATCAAAAAATGGTGTATCTACGAACCAACTACTTGATTTTATAAATATGGATTTGTTTGGTCCTACTAGAACTCAAAGTTTTGGTGGTAAACATTATGGTTTTGTTATAGTAGATAATTGCTCTAGATTCATATGGGTTTATTTCCTAGAAAATAAGGATGATTCTTTTAAATTTTTTGAGAAGTTTTACAAGAAAAATTAGATTAAAAAAGGATACTATATTACATTAATTTAGAGTGACCATGGAGGAGAATTTTATAACAGAAAGTTTGAAGATTTTTGTGATGATAATGGTATAACTATTAATTTCTCTTATCCAAGGACTCCTCAACAAAATGGGGTTGTTTAGAGAAAGAGCAGGACCCACTGATATGGCCAGAACCATGCTATGTGAAAGTGGTCTACTCATGGCTACTGGGCAGAAGTTGTATCTACTGCCTATTACATTCTGAACAAGTACCTTATAAGGCCTATTCTAAAAAAGACTCCTTATAAGTTGTGAAAAGGAATAAAACCTAATGTTGCCTACTTTCAGGCCTTCGGCCGCAAGTGTTTTGTGTGAAATAATGGTAAGGACAACCTTGGAAAATTTGATGTAAGATTTGATGACACCATCTTTCTGGGATATAGCACTACTAGCAAAGGATTTAGAGTCTACAACAAAAGAACCAAGACGATAGAAGAGTCAATACATGTTGTATTTGATAAAGCACTGCCCCCAACAACAACTGCTGATTCAAATGATGAAGAACATCCTTTGGTCCCTCATGATATGCCACAAACTTAAAATGAACATATTTGCAAGATCAAAAAGGTCCTTCTAAAGTTAAGATAGAAAAGGCTGCTTTTGTGAATACAGCTCAACAGGCACCTTTGTAGCAAATGACACCAGATGCTAAAAGTAGAAGTTTTAGGACACCAAGAGAATGAAGAGGTCTTGATACAATTCAATATATTCTAGGAGACCTTTTAGAAGGTCTAAGAACTAGAGCCTCCTTCAAAAACAATTATTTTTCTTTTTTTCGTAATTAGAATTAAAGATTGTTGAAGAGGCACTCGTAGAGAAAAGCTAGACTACATTTATGAAAGATGAACTAAACCAGTTTGGTATGAACTAGGTTTGGAATTTGGTATATTATCTATAAAAGAAGTCAGTCATTAGAATTCGTTTGGTATTTATAAACAAACTTGACAAAAATGGTAAGATGGTAAGAAATAAAGCTAGAATTGTACCTCAAGGATATTATCAATAGGAAGGTATTGATTTTGATGAGACTTATGCACTTGTTACTATACTAGAATCAATCAAAATTTTAATTTCTTTTTCGTGTCATAAAAAATTTTAATGATTTCAAATGGATGTCAAAAATGCTTCTTAAATGGATATATTAATGAAGAAGTGTTTGTTAAACAACCTCCAGTTTTTTAGAATGCAAACCATCTAGATTATGTAATGAAATTAACAAAAGTCTTGTATGGTCTAAAGTAGGCTCCTTGAGCATAGTATGATAGGTAAAGTAACTTCCTGCTTAAGAACAATATGAAATTGGAAAGGTAGATAAAACCTTATTTATTAAGAAAAAGGATAATGATTTACTTATAGTTCAAGAATATGTTGATGACATAATATTCAGTGATATTAACCTATCTTTCTATGAAGAATTATCAGCTTTAACAGGGGGAGTTTAAGATGATTATGATAGGGGAAATATCCTTTTTCTTAGGTTGTAAATAAAACAAATAAAAAAAGAGATTTTCATTAGTCAAGACAAGTACACAAAATAACTTACCAAAAATATCATTTTAAAAATGCCAAACTAATAGGAACTCCAATGTATACTAGAACCAAGCTAGATAAGGATGAAGTAGGCAAACCTATTGATGAGACAACAAATAGAGAAGTGATTGGTTCACTTATATATCTTACAAGTTCAAGACCAGATATAATGGTTAGTATGTGTCTTTGTGCACATTTTCAATCAAATCCTAAAGAGAGCCACCTTCAAACAATCAAAAGGATCTTTCGTTATCTTCTTAGAACCATGGAACATTACAGTATCCAAAAATAGATTAATATAACATGATTGGCTACTGTGATGCAGATTATGCAGGTGATAAGGTTGATAAAAAAGCACAAGTAGTTATTGTCAATTCCTTGGTGGATGTTTAGTTTCTTAGTCCTGCAAGAAATAAAATTGCACATTACTTTCAACAACTGAAGCAAAATATATAACAGTAGCTAACTATTGTGCTCAGATTTTATAGATGAAACATTAACTCCAAGATTTTCTCTAAACTTTATTTATATTCCTATATTATGTGACAATACAAGTCCAATTAACTTATCTAAAAATCTTGTGCATCATTCTAGGACTAAACATATGGAAGTTAAACATCACTTTCTTAGAGATCATGTCTTAGAAGGAACTATTGAATTATTGCATGCCAATACTGAAAACCAAGTAGCTAACATTTTTATTAAGCCCCTTTCAGAAGATATATTTTGTTTACTAAGAAAAGAGCTTGGTAAGTGCAGATTATCAGATATTTAACTCTGTTTATCTTTAGAAAAATATGTTACTTCATTTTGCATATACTAACAAGCACAAAATGTTACACCTTCTATACAGAATCTACAACCACCTACATACATGGTAACCAATTTCCTGTACATACGTTCATGGTATACTTTTCTATTCAATGCTATACACACACACACACACACACACACACACA
>JANIHY010000006.1:15012462-15024134 GCA_027479065.1 Erythroxylum brevipes | reverse complement strand
TCAAGAATCCATGAGAATACCTTTTTATATCTTATTTTATTTCTTTATTGTTGTTGGATTTCTTTACTTTAATGTGACCCTTTTTCATTGTTTTGTGAATAACTTTTCCAACCGACCTCCGATTGACCTGATTTTCGAGGTATCGGATTTGTGAAATATTTAATGTCATTTCTATGTAAATTTGTGAATTTTTAGAGATGAAATTGACGTGGATTGATTAGGTCAAAGTGAGGAGACCGAGTAATTATTTTTTCGATCCGTGTTTTATCAATAATTGGACCTATAGAGGTCCGAATTGAGTGATTTTGGTGTCTATGAATTTTTTAAATTTAGAGGAAAATTTTGTGATGAGAATTTTTGGAATAATGTTGGGAATGCCACGAACATGTATTGTACACATTTTAATTTCTCTATGTGCATTATTAAACATTTCTGATTGTACACTTAGTAATATTTGTGTATTTTAATTGTTATAGAGGCACATTTGGAACGTCAACCCGCAGATGTTGCTGAGACTTCCAGGCATTAACTTCGGAAGCTATTGGTGAGTGACCTAGACGGTTCTCTCAATTATTAATTTCTTATAATTTTGCGGTGAATAATGGTGGGTTGTGATTTGTGTCTGATTGTGGATTCCAGATAGAAGGTCCGATGACTGAGTATTGGGGAGCTATGACATAGAAGTGTTATTTTTATGTAAATTTGGGACCTACGTGTTTTAATGTGATTAATTGTGATCGTTATTTTTAATGTGATTAATTGTGACATATGCATATGTGCATAATTGTGACATATGCATTTCATTCATGAATGCATGATCAAATAATGACAGTTGTGACTGGAGCAGTCACCGAAAGTTAAAAGCTCAACGATTGTATTCGGGCCTCGAGCTCCACAGAGATTCAGAGCCTCAGGCTCAACGATTAACGCGCCCATATTGGGATAATTCAGGCGCTTGGTCACAATATCGTAATAAATTGGAAAAGTGTCACATGTGCATTTCATATGCATTTGGTTTAATCTCTTTGATTGAGTGAAAGGCAAAATGCCTTATATTTATGTGAAAATAAAAGTGTTAATTGTGGAACCATGTGATACTTCTGGTTTATGTGAAATTATGAAATACCTGTGATATGTTTGATTGTTGCATGAATTGAGTGAACCATCGATGATGGTTACCTCACTGAGTGCGCAAACTCACCCAAAATTGCAACATAATTTTCAGGACCGAGAGTAGACTCTTAGCTCCAGAGGGACTTTTCTAGCCGTGTAGATCGTGTTGGTGAGAGAAGTCATGGCTTACAGGTCGGTCAGCTGAGGCTTTTGGGATGTCCTAGATAGATTTGATGTATTTTTCCTCTTTCATGTAGCATGTTGTGCTGGGTTTTTAGAATTGATGTATAGACAATAAACGATGACAGATGTGTAAATTCCTGATTTTAATGAAATGAAATGAGGAAAAATTAGGGTTTTAAAAAGTTTGTGATTTTATATTGATGTTTTATTATGATGCCATATGAAGTGAAATAGTGATCGTTCGTAGCTCGCCCTTATCGTAGGATATGTACCGAAATGACCTGCGGGCGTCCCGGTGTGTACTCTGCGATAAGGGGGCGCTACATAGAAACACCAAAAATACACTTGTCAATTCCATTTTCAGGCTTATAATTTCAGTTCTTCATAAGCAGATCAAGAAAAGATAAAGATGAAGAGAAAAACACCAACTTTTACCTTGATTTCCATGTAAGATTAGCTTGATTTGGTACATGAAAAATGATGGGATGAAGAAGATGAAATGACAGGAGAAAAATATGAAGTTAAAAAATTCAAAGTAACGTCCATCTCCCCTCTATATTTGCCCATTTATGCTCTTTCAAGACTCACTTGCATCCTTAATTTCTATTGGACACGCATGTTTTATTATTATTGGTCACACATGCTTTAATCTAATTGGTCCATATGTTAACTTTAAGAAAAAGTGCACGTTGATCCTTCTTTTTTCTTTAATTCCCATATTGGCCTATAATCTCATTAATTAATTTATTCTCACCCATATTACACTTCTAAGTATGCATGTCCATACCAAAATGGACAAATTACCCATTTAACCATATCTTTTACATTAGTATGTCTCTTACTATACTTAGATGCTTTTAATTCGTTATATTCACTTCTTAATATACCCTAGACATGCTATAATACTTCTAACTCCTATCATTTCAAAAACAAAGAGTAACTTTGTCCAGAAGTTGCAGTTACTAAATGACATAGTTTTTGTTTTGAAAAGAGCACGTAGTATTGTTAGTTTTGACATAGTTTTTGTTTTGAAAAGAGCACGTAGTATTGTTAGTTTCGATACACAATGGTAGAAGATACAACATATCTCAAACTTTTGGGATCGTGTGCAGTTTTTCATCTTATTACAAAACCTATGATCAGAAAACCGTTCACATACCCACCAACAGTTACAGTACTTCAACCCATCTTTGATATCACTTGAAGTCACTCATTACAATCAAACTCTTTCTTTCTGATCAATCCTTAAAATTTCTTTAAAAAAATTGCAACTTTCACTCAAATGGCATGAACCAAGAGAAAAATCACATAAAAAACCAAACTCTTTCGGGCCTACATCAAGTCATGACGAAGTTTTACACTATGAACAAAGACTGTCCTCCATTCATGAACCCAACACCAAAATCACCAAAAACCATATGGAAGACTTTTTCTTCCTCTTTCAAAAAGCCATTATCTTAGAGACTGATGGAACCCTTGCATAGGTATAAATGAAAAAGTAAGAATCTACCCTCGCCATCATCGGAAAAGACAACTTTTGATTCATCTAATGAAGACCTTTGCCATGAATTTAAGACCAAACAGAGGAATGATCCTCGAGATCACTCTGATGAAGAGGACCCTAAATCTGGCAAATCAAACCTTAACTCACACAAAGATAAAGAGGAATTTGTTAGTGAAGAGGAGTTTACTAGCACAGAGAAGTCACCTAGCAAAGGGAAGTCTCCAATTTCATCAGAGAACGTAAGAAAAGGCCTCTTCAAAAGATGATGAACAAATACAAGAAGAATTTTCTCAAGAAAGAAGATGAGTCTGCTCAATCTGAACTTAAGCAGTAAAGAAGAGAAGAAATAAGAAAAGGAAAGGCTCCTATCATTGAGGGACCTACAACAGATCTTATAACTCAAGAGGACCCTCTTTACGATGAAACCTCTAGAAGCTCTAATTAAAAAATCCAAAGGAAAGAACCTCTCTGTACTAGAGAAAGGAGAAAGGAGAGTCATCAAAACCTTCTAAAACCTTTCAACAGATGAAAGTTGAGGCCAGATTCAAAATGCACTATAGAAAAAGAAAGGTGGTAGTTAGGCACATTCTACCTCCTTTCATGTTTGAAGATATAGGTATCAACATCTTTCCCTACTTTCTTACAATGGGTTTTGAGTGAAACTATATCTGATGAGCTGGTTAGACTATTTTACACTCACATAAGAAAAGAAGTTATTGATGGAAATTGGCAATTATCTCATGGGTTAATGAGTGTGAAATTTTAATAACTTAAGAGAAATTAGGGAATTTGTTGAATATAGCCCCTATAGGAAGAACTAATTTTCCCTGCCATAAGTGGGATGTTGCTGATCAAGACATGGCAACAGTTGTTCAATTCATTGGTCTCTACATTCAAGACACACAAGATGGAAGACCCTAGTGTAGACAGTTAGATTTGTTGCAAAGATGCCTTGTATCTCTCTTTGCCACATCTATTTTCCTAAGAATCAACTATGTCAAAAGGTGCAATCTTCTGGACATTTATGTAATCTACCACTTGCTCAAAGGTAACTGAATGAACCTTCCCGCTATGATCATACGATTTATGTTAGATAAGGGAAGTCATAAGAACACCAATGGATGTTTACCTTATGGAATGCTTCTGACAAAAATTCTTGCTCATTATGGTGTTTGTCTTGATAATTTGGATTGGTATAAGCTTGTAAAGTGCCATTCCTCTATTCCCTTCCAATTTGGGTGCAAGCTGAAAGAGAATGTATGGGTTTATAAGAAGACTAAAAGAGTTGCAGATGTCATGGGACCTTTTCCAGAGTGACAAAATCCTATTACGTTGCAAGATGCCAATAATCTTGTACTCCAACAACAACTGAGGGATATCAGGTTCACTCTAAACCAAATGAATGTGTAAATGACCAAAATGTAGGAACAAGTCATTAAAATAAAGAACCTACTCTAGACCCTTGTCATCAATCTCAAGAAATAAGAATACTTTCCCTGAAAACCATACTATTTTAAATTTTTTGTGAATGATTTTTCATCTTGGATATTTTATGATGAGCTGAATATTTCCGTTTATGTTTGCATGGATATTTTGATTTGCATGTTTAGTTTCTTCCCTATCCTTTTCAATAATGACAAAGTAGGAGAGTAGACAGATATATTTTGAACAAGCTTTGGAACATGTTGCATGTTGATATTAATGTTCGTATATCTTGAATGTTTTGGAACAAGCTTTGGAACATGTTGCATGTTGATATTAATGATGATATATCTTGAATGTTTTGAAACATGCATTTGAACATGTTGATGCTGATATTTGAATTTTTTAATTGTTATATTAAATGTTTTCAATTATAAGCTGATATAGGTTGATAGATGCTTGATATTCATAGTTGAATATGTCCTTTACATTTCAACAAACAATAGGAACCTACTACTTGGTAGTAATTCTAATCATGGTTGTTAGTAAGGACTTATATAAAGATTACATGTATGTTTTGAAATCCTTCATAGTTATTTGAATCTTTTTAAATATATTTGTTATTGCTTGTCATTATCAAAAAAGGGGAGATTATTAGCTTAAGGCTTCTAAATTAATAATTTTGATGATAACAATCATAATATTTAGTTACCTTTTAAATTCAAATCTACTTGACTAAATTATCTCATTTATCCAAAAGGATAACAATATACAAATGGATATAACTTAGTTATCTATTTAAATGAGAGATTAATCAACTAGCAACTCTTATTTTACAGAAACCATTGTAACAAACTCATTCAAACAGTAAAAAATAGTTCCACAAAATCTGGAATGGATAGTCCTTATCATTTCTCTACGAATGAAGAAACTTGTATTCATCCAATTGGATAGTTGGCTTCAAAATATAGTAAAAAATATATCCAAACATTTGGATATTTGAAGATACTATGTTTTAACAGATTCAAAGTTGATTCAGTCAATAAGTTCACGATGAAATTGAAGCAACGACTAGTATATGTGAAAAAAATTTTAAAAGGATTATTGAAGAGAACTCTTATTTAAGGAAGAGGTATTGCATCCACTCAACACAAGATTTGAAAATATATCAGTAGCAGCTATAGTCCAAATCAAAGGTCATATCTTCATTTATCCTCAGTGCTTTAGAAAGTGAAGACACTCTATTGAAAAAGATTATTCAATGTAGCTCATATTGACCAAATCCTACTTTCAATTGTTGAGAGCTTGTAGAGACTTATCAAATATTACTAGTGTAGAAGGTTAAAAAATCTAGTAAAAGATGTACTTGTGAGCTTGAAGAGGCTCATCAAATCAATACTTTGAGATTTTAGTGAAATATTCAAGTAGGATACTTGGGGGCTAGATGTAGCCTTGTTTATAAGCAGAACTATAATAAATTGACTGTATCATTCTTTCTCCTTCCTTAGCTTTTAAATTTCTGCATTATAGCTCACCCACCCCCTTTTGCACATGTTTGTTTCTCACTATCTTGTTTGAAATCTTCATTAAACTGTAGATAATGCACAAAGCTTTATTGCAAATAGGAGGATTAACCCATTACAAAATTATACAACATTTACGTAAACATTTGGATGGAATAAGAAAATAAATATCTTATTTAATGAGAAGTCATTAATTATCAAGAACATACCAAGAATTTGAAAGTAAACACAATAGAAAATAAATAAAAAATTCATAATTGGAAAACACCTAAAATTTATTAGTTGTTCACTAAGCTTACTCAAAAATTTTAAAGAACTCATCTTTGCCTAATATATGAGACAAACTATTTTCCAAGATTCCTATCTTTACATGAAGCCTCTATAACACAACTTGCATCATAAAAATAGAAATGTCTTGGTTCAATATAGTCATCGTCTCATCGAGCTCCTCTATACCTTCGATTCATGTAGCTTGTGGTTGCATCTAACGTTGTTCTCTCCATTATGTTATATGAAACTCAAATATAAAAGAGAAAATTGGAAGAAAGAAAGGAAAGATTGCTATTAATTCATTTATAACAAACTAATATAATGATTATTTCATGTTAAAGAAGAAGAAAAGCCATGTAAGAGCTCTTTGTATCACTTTTTATATGTATCGTTAGCCACATAAGTAAAGAGTTAACAAAGGCAATTTTTTGAACTAAGTTTTCTAATTTTTAAAAACTTTTAACATTTAATTGAAAACTTCAAAAGTTTAGGCACTAAAATAAAAAATCTAAAAATAAATCTTTTTATTCATTATCCCATAAATTTATTGCTCTAGATCAACAAAATATAAGTCATCTACTATAAGTTTAACAAATTACATCCTATTTTCAATAAGGTTTTAGTTTTATTACCTTTTCACCTGGTGAAATCCCTTTCTAAAATTAAAATAAATTTCTAATAGATATTTAATTTATTTAAAATTAAAACTTTAGAACTGATATTATAAAAAAGTTGGATTTGAAACATTATTGTTCTATAAAAACAATCTTAGTACTATGTTTTAATTTGTTGACGAAGTGAAAAGAAAAGAAAACGGGTGACAGCGAGTTTGTTACTTCTTTCACGAGAAGAGGTATATACGCTCGGAAAGATAATAAATTTTTTAATTATTTTAAAATCATTTCAATGTAGCTACTTTTTATTAATTTAAATATAGAACAAGCTAAATGATTGTTTTGACTTAATTTTTAATAGAAAATTTTGTTAAAATAATTTAGCAAAATATTTTCTAATACCATATGATATTTTAAAGTAATTTGGGACAATAAAAAAATAAGTAAAATCATATTATAGATGACTGACATTATTATAATGATAGATTGATGATATCTATCATATCACCATATCATGATCACTTAAATATCAGGAATGACAAAGTTGTTTGACATAACCTCATCATGCATAGTTTTTATGTTCTAATTGAGCACAAAGCATAGAAAAATTCAATATTTTTTTCTTTTGCTAATTACTAACTGATTTAGATGTTTGAAAATAAACTTTTCAAATCTTAAGTTACTCTAACCTTATAATTTCTTAAATCATTATTAATAAAAAAGTGGTTGAACATTTTTTCTAATTAATGACTTACTGAACTATCTCCAAATAATTCATAATATATCCAAATATTATTGACTAAGCTATCTTAAATAGAATATGTCATAAATAACATACAAATATAGTAATTCTTATATGAGATATTTTGGTAATCTTAAATATAAGGGTCAATTGTACAACCATCCAAACAAAGACATCTACAGATATACAAGTAATGTTTTTTTAGATCCTCATGTTCTGGTCAATTTAGTAAATTTATTCTCTTATAAACATATATACATTTTTTTAATTGTTCTAATACTTTGATTTATAAGATCAATTGCTTTTTTTATATGAAAAAAAATAATATTTGCTAAATTTACTCTTCCTTCAACATCTCATCTTGATAAAATTATAACTAAGAAAAGTTTAGGAATTATACTTAAATGTAATTTGAATATCATAATTATAATCTCATTATAATTTCAATTCCACAGTAATTATTTTATGGATTTTATATTTATTATTAATCATTAAATATAATTAACATAAACATATAAAGATAAATATTGCCTTTATTGGATAAATATAGAATGTTATACATTAATTGTAATCAATTGATTGGTTGTAAGGGTATAAACTTAAATACTAGTTGTTCTTGTTAATGGAATTTATGACTTGGAATGATTCAAAAGAAAAAATAACAAATATTTTAATGGTTATAGTGAAACATAATGAAATAATGGATTTTATACTTAGACAATTTTTATATTCTTTTGAGACAAAGTTCTGGATATTAAAATTGTTGGAGCAAGAATATGTGTCAGAAAGATCCTCGAGTCCTAAAGTAAAAAGATGAATCATTTGCTTTACAAGAAGTACAAATTCAAAGTTTATATAAAGTTAAGGTACTTGGTTTAAATTAAAGGAAAGAAAGGTCAAATTAGATCTAAAGTTTAACCAAAATTCAATTTAAACCTTAACGTTTGAACAAATACATAAAGAACTATAATATTTCAACTTGTACAAAAAAATTATAGGTGTTATTATTTATTAATTTTCTATAGGTCCCATGAAATATATGTATCCTGTGTAGTGAGGACCTTAAAAAAAAGAAAAAGAAAAATTTGTTAGCCCATGTCATATGCTCCTCTCTTTCAGCTGTGATAGTGATGTGATTTAGCATATCCAGTTTCTCGTTCAAAAACTTGTATGGAATTTGATTTCCTCAGTGACTGTTGGGCCCCGAAATTTTTTTAATTGATGTCACTAAGCATGAATTGTGTTAATTATGTGTTTATGGCTTAATTTGATTTAAATTGAGAGTATTAGTGGATAATTGAGGTTAAGTTGAGTTTTGTGGTTTATATGAGAATTAAAGGATAAAAGTATACGAGGGCATTTTGGGAAGATTGCATGAGTTGGAGTGATTTAGGCTTTACAAGGAGGGGTAAATTGGTCATAGCTCTTCCCATTTACAATCAAGAGAAAGAAAATAGAAGGAAAAGAAAGAAAAGAAAAGAGAAGAAGAAAAAAGGAGGAAGTGTCGTAGGGTGAGGAAGAAGGAGAAGAAAAAGGGAGTTTTGATCCTAGTGATTCTGACAGCTTCGAAGCATTTTCTGGGTAAGTTCCGCTTCGTTTAATCTTGTTTTGGTTGGATTAAACCCTAGGATAGGTTGCTTGAGTGAGAATCGGTGGTTTAGGGTTTTAAGGGAAAAATGGATAGATTTCGTGGGTTGATGATTTTGTGCAGGTTTTTAAGGTGTTAATGGGTTAGAAATGTAGTATAGGACTTGAATCAAGATTTAGATGTGTTATATGTGCTTAAGGGAAGGATTGAAGTTGAAAAATACTGAAAAAATGAGGTTCGGAGTCGTCTCCAGACTCGCACATCACGACGTGCTCATGAGCACGCCGTGGCGTGCGGAGAAGGGAGGCACGCCGCGTGCACATAAGGTGCACGTCGCGGCGTGCAAAAAAGATGTGCACGCCGCGGTGCACGTGCGTGCACGTCGTGGCGTACGTGAGGTGAGCACACCGCGACGCACACATTGGTGCCCGTCTCGGCGAGCTCAAGTTGTTCGCCGCGACGAACCCCAATTTTTCCGGAAAAGAGATATTTTGGTATTTTGGGCATATCTTTTGGTGTAGATGTCCAATTGAAGTGATTTTGAATTCGTTGTGATCTAGAGATAAAGGGCTACAAGTTTTATGAAAAAGAGAAGTTTGGAGTTAACCTCTAAGGGTTCGGGATTTAGGTGAAATTTGGATGGAGACTTTTAGTGCTTTTATTTTAAATTTTCAAGCTTTTTGAATATTTTCTTTTGAATATTGATTGAATGAAAGCTTGGCTTGTTTTAGGAAACCAAGCCGACCTGACCCAATCGCAAGAGGAAGGACAACAGTGAGTCAGATACTCAAGCGATATTTGGTGGGTAATATATTTATGGTTGTTGTGTGTATGGGCAAATGTGAATGCTTGCTTGCATGTGTGTGACACTGCTTGTGTTGAATTATAAGAATTATTGCAAATGCATTCTGATCATGTTTATGTACTGCCTTGATAGGCATTATGGCATTTTGTAAGAATGAAAAGAATGAAAAGCATGAAAGCTTTGATAAAATGCTTTGAGCATGAAACGATTTGTTATGTGCTTTGTTTGGGTGAGAGAGTAACGGATCGTTAGTCACGTGCACGTCAATGTATAGCCTTCTCCCGGCTGCCTGCTTGAGGCCACGAGATCCTTGAGAAATCGGACTCGGATAGTTTACAGTATAAACTTCAGTTTATCCGGATCGTTTTTACGGAACTCTCAAACCATTTATTTGTATTCATTTTGCTTTGTTGGGCATGATGCATGATGAATTGAATACTGTGAAATCATATGACATATATTCTTGTGATGATTATAAATGATAAGTGTTGACTTTCTATGAGCTTGTGTATACATATATATGCTTGAATGTGTGGCTCGTTGCCAATGGCTATAAAAGTATATGCCACTGAGCTTCGTAGCTCACCCTATTATCTCCCACTCCTCAGGTGCAGAGCGGGACGATCGTTGATCTTGCAAGGCATCGGAAACTCCAAGATAGTTAGGAGCTTTGTATTAAGTTAGTATTTTGGTTGGCCCTCCGAGCATATCATCATGGAGCATATTCATGTATTTTGGATTTAAACTTTATTCTGTATTATGCTATTTTGAGAATGCTTGTTTGAATTTCCTTCGGATTGTAATGGCATGAAGCCCCTTGGTTTATGGGGTGTTTAATTCATAGTTAGAATGATTGTATGTATGTTATTATGTGTGCAAAAATGCATGTGTGAATCGCATTATGTATGGATGTTGGGATCGGGTCCGAATTTTGGGGAGCTCGTCGCTGGAGCAGCCCGAGGGGCCACCTTGGGGCGGGGAATCAGAACCCAGGCCTAAAAAAATGTGTGATATTTGTAAATGTGTTTTGTATGATATAGAAGAACTCATTGGATTCCAGTGGGACATTGCCGGACCATCTAAGCAGTAGCATTTTGGAGCGTACTATGAGTCAACCTAGATGATTTCTTAGGATTTATTTGTTTTGAATTGATTTGATTTGTTAAATTTTCAAAAAAAATTATTGAACTATTTGTGGATTGTTTCTGAATTCCAGACTTGAAGTCCGAGGTGTTTATTAGTTGGGCATGTATTGGAAGTGTTTTGATTTGATATGAATTCCTGAATGACTTTAATTCTCAACGAAAGCTTAATGTCGGACTTAGGTTCGATGAATGTGAAAACTTAGTCTAAACATTTGTATAAGATTGTGATATATGACATATTCAGTATTTGATACATTTTATAAAATGCATGCTTAGATAAAGGTGTTATGACTTGAGTAGCTCGTTTGAAGAGTTTTCACGTAGAGATTTGCTCCGTGATTTCTGATTTTGCACGTACAACTATGCTCCGTGATTCTATTTGACTGAGCCCTACAGGCCAGTAATTGTATAAGTTTGTGATAGGCACTGAGTCACAACAATAAGAATGAACGTGAGTCTCATGCATATAGCATTCATATAAGACTGAAATCCATGAATGATTTGCAAAGCTGTATTGAGTGAACCTTGTTGGATCGGAAAAAGAAAACATGTTTTGTTTGGAAAAACGGTAGATTTCAAAACTTTTAAGAAATCATTACTTGCAGCGGAAGCAACAAATCCAAATCAACATGCCAATCCATACATGATATGGTATAAGGATAATAAAATATAAACAAGATCAGGAGTATTACCGACTCCTTCGCTACAGCTTTAAATCCTCGCTGCGCTATCCTCTCCTTCTTCGTGTATCCAAATCCTTTGC
>JANIHY010000006.1:14956148-14968056 GCA_027479065.1 Erythroxylum brevipes | reverse complement strand
CCGACCGGCCACCGGTCGGACCGACCGATCGGATCCGATTTTCAAAACAGAGATTTTAGGATAAAGAAAATTGATAAAGTTGAGTCACTAATCATCCTTATTATTATTATTATTAAATTATTTTACATAACATTAATTTCTTTGTTAATGTATTATAATAATCATAAATACCATCAAGACCATACCATTAATTTCTTTGTTGATGTATTATAATGACCATAAATACCATCAAGACCATACCATTAATTTCTTTGTTGATGTATTATAATGACCATAAATACCATCAAGATAATAAAAAGACAATAAAAAAGATAAAACTAACAACATTTCTCTCCATCTCTCTTTTTTTTCTTTTATAGGTCTTTTGTAAGGATCGTGAAAGGATTCAAATTTAGTCCGACTCAAAGTTAATAAGATGAAGCTAAATTGATTGAGTATTAGGATGGACTCGGAGTTTAGATCGAAGACTTGGCTTGAATTCAGACTTCACAACTTAAAATTCGAGCTTCTTTTACATATAAAATAATATTGTTTTGTATTTAATGAAAGAAACCCGATGAAATTCAAACTTGAGTCAAACATTATAAATTAAATTTTAGATTGAATAAAAAAAATCTTATGTTAGGCTTAAATCAAATGTTTTAGGTCCGATCGAACTTTTGACTAGATTTAAATACGGTAAAATTTTTTAGTTCAGACTCAGATGCTATAAACTAGATTCGTTGCCATCTCTAGTCCTTAATGATTTTCTCCGTTCTTATTTACTCGTATTCTTTTAGTTTTTTTGGCATACATAGATCCATCCCCTTCTCTTTTTGTTATCTTATCTTTCTCTTATACAATTTCTATTTTGGTCTATTTACCTTTTGGATTTGCTTTCTTCTCTATTAGAACTCTCGACTCTTTTGCTCTTTAAATGAAGCCCGTTTATATAGCATCAGTTTCATGGTGCTCTTACAAACAATATTAAATGCATAAGTTTTTTCATGCCTTTGCCACCTCCTTTTAAGAAAAAAAGTTATCTTATATAAGGTTACAAGAGTAGCCAACCCTAACAATAAGATTAAATATATCTCCTTCATCTCATTAATGGAGAGGTTATAGTTTCATTTTATACGATAGTTTTTAAATAAATAACAACTAATGGAAGTTTACATTGCTTAATTTATTTTTGGAAAAAAGACTTATTTTTCCAATTATTTATAAATAGAATATAACTAATTAGAGACAAATAAGTCTTGTTAGTGTCTTCTTTAATAATTTTGAACTATTTTTATTTAAAATGGATGATATAGATAATATAAATAAAATACTGAAATTTAGATTATGAAACATCAAAAAGACCTTTCTTTCTTAGAAAATGATACCTTAGCATTGAGATCGACAAGAAAGACCAAAAAATTATCCTGATTGAAGTGAACTTTCTGAATTTATCTCTTGAATACTAGTATACAAAAGGTCCCAATGATCTTATAAAAGGTTGGATTATGTCATATTATATATTGATAACGAAATGAATAGATTTATGTTAGATACCATTAAAGTAGCTAAGTTTGATGCAGATAATAACTTTTTCTATACTCATGTATAAGTCCACTATTAGTCAAAACCCTCCTCTCAATCTAAGTAAAAATGGTAGAAACCTACCTAAATCTTTTTAAAAGGGGTGAATATGCTGAACTAATTCAAGAGACTACCAGTATGGAGGAAAACCCTCCTCTCTTCACCCCTCTTGAATAAGCCTAAGCTCATTCAACATTATTTATGCCTTTAATTATTGACATTTAACAAATCCCTTATCGTTTAAATGTTGCGAGCATTTTGACTGCATTATGGTTTACCTCCTATACCTCATACACTTCCCACAAACCCCCTTTACATGCTATAGAAGCTCTTAACACCTCTTGTAGTTGCCTCTGAAAAAGTTCCTCCCTTTTTGACCTCCTATGAGTCCTTACTACTCTTTTTTGGTGTGACTGATCCTCCTTAAGATATTGATATTTTTACTTTTACTAGTTCTTTCTAAATGTAGATTATGATAAAACAAACTTGGCTATACCTATAAATCTAAGAAAGAAAAGCATAAGTGGCTAGAGAAGAAAAAAAGGAAGGTAAATGCTCCTCTCCATGCTTGCGAATATTTTAGCATCAAATGTTAGAGTCTAAATCACCCCTTAAAGCAATTAGTTGTAGAAAGATTATATTTCTTTTAAAACCTTTTATACTTAGTTTGTTGAAAACTGAAGTCAAATTCCCTTTTATTCAATATACTATTCCTAAACTAAAGTCAAATTCCCTTTTATTCAATATACTTTTCCTAATATTTTCTTTTTCTTAAATGCAACTAATAACTTTAACAATAGATTTTGTCTCTTGGAATCCCTCTATTTTTCCTTTATCTTTTTTGTCTTATATGTACTAATTCATACACTTTAATTATACTTGCATCAACTCTAGTTTTACCTTTTTGCACACTTTCATCCATGTCTTAAATAACTTCTCTATAAGAAAAATTCTCTAAACTAACTTACTCTCCCTTAATTTTATCATGTTGACTACTTGAATACTCTTTAAAGGTTTAAAAAATAGGATCAAAGAATGATAGACCTTGAATAATAAGTTTTGAATTTACTTTTAGTAGATTTGTTTTTTTTATAAAGATTATATGCTTAAAGTAATAAGCAAAATGGTAGATTACAAATCAAAAGAAAACTTGATATAACCATATTAGTGATAATTGGCTCCAAAAATTATCTCTTTTATATAGAAGTGAAAAGGGTCAAGCCCAATTCGAGCTTGAGTTATCTACAACTCGAGTTCAGCTTAAATTTTCTACATCTCGAGGTTTGATAGAGTTTAATATATTTAACTTGAGCTTAATCTGGTTGATCAAGTAAAATTATTTTAGCATTTCATTTCAATCAATTGAGCATAGGCTAAGCTAGGTTAGATTTTTTAGCTCGAGCCTAAGTCGAAGCTCAAATTTGAGTTTAACCCAATACTTAGTTAACTTAGACTAATTGAGCCTACCTTAACTAAACTTAAATTGGTTTGTCATTCCTAATTTTATTGTTTAATTTTGATATTTTTGGAGCTTCAAATCATTCTCTTATTATTGTTAACATTTAATGTGAGCGGGATCATAGACCATTGAGCAGGACCAGGCAGAGAGCTAGCCATGCCAGAAGGGCCCATGACTAAAGCTAGAATCAAGAGATTTAAAGAGGCTCTTTGGATGCATGTGGGCTTTTATCTTAAGAAGATGACGAGCTCCAAGCCTATTGGAGGAGAGTTTGATGGAATTGAGTCCAAACTAATCCATCTAACTCAAATCCTTAGACCGGATACACTTAGAGCTTGAAGACACAAAGACTTGGGCTATTTTAATGCTTCATCACTTAAGCCCAATAGCATATCAGACCTATTTATTTAATTTTTAGACTTCGTTTTATTTTGGGCTTCCATGTATTTTAGCTCAAAATTTTATTATTTGACCTAGGTATAAATACTAATGTTCTAGAATTTTTGGACAACTTTTAAATCAGAATTACGGAAAAGCCGTCGGCATCGATAGGGAGAAACATCATTCTCTTGTTCTTGTTACTTTTCGAACCATCTTTCACTTATCAATTGTTTTCCCAATTGTAGCGTATTGATTGTTCGTTTCTTTAGATTTTATTTTGATCATTAGGATTGTTTGAAACAAATTTTCAAGAGGTGCGTAGAATCAAACCTTGCGTACCCTCATTTTCTTGTTTTCCTCAAGGTCGAGAACACATCAAAACAAAACACCCATTGAAAATTTCATCAAATTGTCATCAATCTTTCCGCAGTGCGCGTTATTTGGTATCAAAGCTGGTTTGGAGGAGAATTCTTATTCAACTCTATTAAAATTCAAGAAACTGCCGCCATCACCATCCAATTATCGTCGTATCATCAATTTAGTTGTGAATTAACTTTTGACCTAGGATTTCAATCTTTCTCTCATTTTTTATTTTAGTCAGGGTTTTCAATTATTTGTTGAAAGCTTTCGACAAATAGAAAAAAAGTTTAAAAAATGAAAAAAATGAAAAAAAAACAAAAAATAGCGGTTGAAAAAAAAGAGTCGCACACAAAAAGAACAAGAAATCCGACAAAAAATTAAAAAAAAAGTCAAAAAAGTAAAAAAAAAAATCTGGAACAAATTTGAAAAAAATCTGAAAAAATAAAAAAAATTCAAATTTACTAGCTTGTTATTGGTTGTTGGTTTGGGTTGTTTGTTACTTGTTATTTGAGCTACATTTAAGAACATTGATTTGCTGAAACCGTGGTTCTAATTGTAACTTGGATTTTAGAAAACATTGAGTGATAAAAGGCATGAGTCTGTGAACTTATTTGAGGGAGTCATAGTCGTGGCTTAAACACAAGGGGAGTGACAAAATTTTTGAGTGAAACACGTGAGGGAGTGTGTGAGGTCGTTTATCACTAACTTTGTTTTGCAGGTATATCATTTTATTTACAATGTCGAAGGAGGAAATAATGATGACAACCAAAGGAAAGATGCAAATATCGCTTTCACTTTGAGAGCCATGTAGCAACAATTTGAGAGGTTCAATCTAGCCTTAAATAAGGTTAGGGAATAAATGGATGAGCTCAGACGAGCGAGACGCGAAGAACCTTAGGGCAGACGTGTAGATCTATGTCAGCGGCAACCACCACCTCGTAGACCACCACCTCGATATGAACCCGAGGAGGAAGACTTTAAGGAGGAGGAAGAGTTTGAGGTACGCAGACCTAGGAGAGCTCAAAGAGTTGAGCTATTTAATAGGATAGATGGAGACCTTAAATCCATCAAGATGCAGATCCCAGCCTTCAAGGGAAGAAATGATGCAGAGGCTTACCTGGAGTAGGAAAGGAAGGTGGACTTAGTTTTTGAGTGTCACAATTTTTCAGAAGATAAAAAGGTAAAGCTAGCCACTGTTGAATTTACTGATTATGCACTAATATGGTGGGATCAATTGGTGACATCTAGGAGAAGAAATAGGGAGATGCCAATTACTACTTGGGATGATATGAAGGTATGCATGAGGAAGCGGTTTGTGCCTTCTTACTATTATAGGGAGATGCATCAGAAACTTCAGATACTCACTCAGGGGCCTAAATTAGTGGAGGACTACCACAAGGAGATGGAGATAGCTATGATCCAAGCCAATATAGAGGAGGATCTAGAGGAAACTATGGCACGGTTCTTGAGTGGTTTGAACAGGGAGATAGCTAATGTGGTAGAATTGCAACACTATGTAGAGATTGAGGACATGATGAATATGACCATGAAGGTGGAAAAGCAAATCAAAGCTAGAGTGGCTGTAAGGAGTGGAGAAAGTTCTAGTTATTTATGGAACTCAAAATGGCCCAGGAAGGAGGAGAAGTACAAGGATAAAGGGGTGGACTTCAAGGAAGCACCTAAGAAATCAATTGGGAGATTTGAGCAAAAAGATACTTAAAATACCCAAGCTACTTTTAATAAACATTCATCTATAAAACGCTTTAAATGTTTGGGTACTGGCCATATTGCTTCTCAATGCCCTAATAGAAAAGTGATGTATATGAAGGATAATGGGGTTATTGATTCTGAGGATAGTGATGTTGATGCTTTGCCATGTGATAGTATTTGTGATGATGATGAAGAATATGTGGAATGAGCTGTCACAGGAGAAGCACTTGTAGTTAGGAGAGTATTAAGTGCTAGAGTTAGAGATGAGATTCTAGATCAGAGGGAGAACCTATTCCATTTAAGGTGTTTGGTGGGTGGAAAGGTGTGTAACTTAATCATAGATGGAGGTAGTTATACCAATGGGGCTAGTCGAACTATGGTAGAGAAATTGGGCTTGACATGTAGGAAACATCAAAAGCCATATAATTTACAGTGGTTTAATGATAGTGTGGATGTGAAGGTGATTAGATAGGTACTAGTGCCATTTTTTATAGGGAGGTATAAGGATGAGGTGTTGTGTGATGTGATACCCATAGAGGCAGGACATTCGCTATTGGGGAGGCCTTGACAGTTTGACAAGAAGGTAGCACATGATGGGTATACCAATAGGTACTCCTTTAAGTTTAAGGGTAAGAATTTCATTCTACTACCTTTATCACCTCGTAACTTGTACCTGGACCAGATCAAATCAAGTAAAAGTGAGGAGGGTTCAGGTAGTGATAACAAAAAAAGTGAAGAGAAAAAAGAGGCCCAAAAGAAAAATGAGTTTGGCTCAATGGTGAGGAAAAAAAGTGAGATGTGCAGGAGAGAAGAGCTCAGAAAGAGAAAAGAAGAGAGAAAAGAAAAAGAAAAAAAGTGAGCTTGTTTGTTAAGAGAAAAGACTTGAGGAGAGTAACTGGAGAGAAAATAGCACTAGTAATGGTGAGAAACACAGAGTGTTTAGTTTTTGACACTAACCCTCTTAATGCTTTGCCTAGTGTTTTTGCTTTGGATCTTAGGGGGAAATGGTCTGTTCTAGGTGTTGGAGAAGATAAATGACAACGCCTACAAGATTGAGTTGCCAGGTGAGTATTCTGTTTTTGCAACTTTTAATATTACTGATCTTTCTCCTTTTGATAAGGATTTAGATTCAAGGATGAATCTTCTTGAGGAGGGAGGGACACTGATGTGAGCAGAAGTAAGGATCACCAAAGAGATGGCGTGTGTGACGAGGGTGAGCTTGTCATTCCAGTTAGACCTATGTCCAGAGTTAGAACCAAGAGATTCAAGGAGGCTCTTTATGCGCATGTGGGCCAACTTATGGAGAGGATGAAGCTAGCCAAGCCTAATGGAGGAGAGCTAGTTGGGTCACAGCCCAAATTGATCCACTTGTCTCAAATCCTTAGATCGAATACACTTGAAGCTTGAAGACAAGAAGACTTGGGCTATTTAATACTTCATCACTTAAGTCCAAGGAGTGTTTGGTGTGTCACGTATTTTATTAGTGGGAGTGGGCTATTTAATTCATTTAAGCCCAAAAGCATATGGATCTAATAATGGCGTCACACATCAAACTTATTTATTTAGTTTTTAGATTTTGTTTTATTTTAGGCTTCTATGTATTTTGGCCCAATCTTTTATTATTTAACCTAGGTATAAATATGTGTCTTTAGGTCAAATTTTTGTAACTTTAGATCAGAATTGTTGGAGAGTCGTCGGCTTCAATAGGAAGAAACATTATTCTCTTGTTCTTGTTACCTTTCGAATCATCTTTCACTTATCAATTGCTTTCCCAATTGTGGCGTGTCAATTGTTCGTTTCTTTGAGTTTTATTTTGATCATTGGGATTGTTTGGAACAAAATTCCAAGAGATGTTGTAGAAATCAAACCTTGCGTATCCTTATTTTTCTTGTTTGTTGAATTCGAAATTTCCATCCTTCTTAATTCCTCAAGGTCGAAAACACACCAAAACAAAACACTCATTGAAAACACCATCAAATTGTCATCAATCCTTCCGCGGTGCGCATTATGTGGCATGGAACTCTTATTGAGAGCCTTTTTAGCAAAAGCTTTAGGAAATGGGTTTATCACTCAGATCAAGAGGATCCCTGGGGTAAGGTTATCTGAAATAATGTACTTAGACCAAGTACAACTTTCCTTTATAAATAAAGTAGCAATGACAGATAGACTTCAATTTATCACGAATCTGGATCAAATTTGTTATTTGTGTAAGGAAGGAACAGAAACAAGCTACTATTTGTTCTTTGTCTGCCTTTTTTCCATCGCTGTTTGGAATAGGATAACATATTTTCTCTCATGGTGTGGGTCCTTTAATTTGTACATAGAGATAGTCCAATTCCTATATGAAGCACAAGCTTCCTCTTCACTCTGGAAGAGGAAGGTGCTATTTCTAGCCATATCTACTCAAAAGATATGGAAAGTGGTTCTGCCTAACTCTGGTGAGGCAGGACGCTACCGTTTAGATCCATGAGATTGGTTGTCTTTAGTGATGAAACCACCGAGAGGGCCTCCTAACTAGTCGGACTGCTTGAAGTAGTGGCGGAAGTAGTGGCAGTGCTGGAGGTGAGAGGTATTGAGGGAGTCACGGTGAGTGACCGGAAGGATGGGCTGATCGCTGAGGAGCCACCGAAAGACGAATCAACGATGACCGTGGGAGAGTTGAATCGGTCAATTATTAGGAACAATATCCCTTTGTCCTGGAGACCTAGGCTGGCCTCCGAGAACGAACGGATCCACAGCAATTTGGGAGGATATTTTGCTGTTTCTGACAGCTTCTTCTCGGTCGGTGGCATGAAGCTTCCGTATGCCCCGATCATTGACGAGGTGTGCGTCGCCTACCGATTGAGGCCGAGCTAAATTCCTCCGAAAGGATGGAGATTCATTAACGGTTTGGCCTTGCTGTGCCATCAGTTCGGCTGTCCACCTTCTGTCGGCATCCTACGCCATTTTTAAGAATGAACCAGAGTTCAAGCCCTGGGGCTGGGGTCCCTCATCTGCAGTATAGAGATGCTCGATATCGGCCGGCCAGAACAGCTTCAAAAATCCAAGCTTGGCGGTCGAAGTATTTTTTCGTGAGGCCTCCGGGATCTTCTTCTGAGTCCCAGCCGTGGAGATATCCTCTAGTCAAGCGACGAAACGACACGTCGAGCTTGTCTCTTACTATAGAGGAGTGGGAGGTAGTCGATCGCATTAAAGGGCTCGATCGGTATGACTTTGATCGTCTTATTTTGGGATATCGCAGGGGGGCCTCGGTCGATTCATTTGTAATCGACCCCCAGCTCTGAATTAGCGGGCTAGGAGAAGAAACTGCCCCCTCTAGTTGACTCCTCGTGGTTGAACTATTTACTGTATTTGTAAGTATTGGTTTCGATTTCTAACTTGTTTTTATTGCTGTGCAGCCATGGCAAGGCTCAACGATTTCGCCAGGTCTTCCAACCCTACCAGAGGTCAGTGCAAAGCTGTCAGGCCCTCTTCGAAGACAAAGGCTCAGGACAAGAAAGGAGAGGCCAGCGCGGATGTCGCTTGGCTTACGGTTTCCAAACAGGACGTCGCTCGTCCTATTGCTCCCGAGTCGTCTGCAGCGCTTGCCCTGGCAGCTGTACCCAAGCAGTCAACAGTGATGACCCGGTTGACTGGTGAAGACCTAGCGGTCATAGAAGAGGAGGAGGAAGAGGTTAAGCCACCTCTTAAGAGGAAAAAGACCGTTTGGGTTATCGACCGACCGCCCTGCCCATCGGACCAAGGCAGGAAGAAAGAGAAGAAGAGAGAGAAGGGGGAAGAGCATGTTGCCCGATCGGATAAAGGCAAGGGGAAAGGGCGAGCGGTAAGCACCGAGAAGTGGGAGCCAACAATCAGTCTGGATAAGGCTGTGTTGTTTGGGGACTTCGATGTGGCTCTTCACATTGCTCAGAGGGTCGTTCCCCCTGTAGACGAGAAGCTTATAGACTTGTTGGGCAATCAGGAGCTGGCGGCCTGTCTCGTCCGTAGCTATGCAAGGGATCTGGCGTTCGCCTTCGCGATGCACTAACATATCGAACAACTCGACGGGACTACCCGAACGTTGGACCGAGAAGTCCGTGATCTTCTTGAGCAAGTGAACACTTTAAGGGTCGAGCTTTTGGAGACCAAAGAAGAGAGAGACGTCTTCTGGGCTCAAGTCTCTTCCTTGGAGGAGGAGAAGAAATTTTGGGAGGAGACGAGGAGCGTTTTAAAAGCGCAACTCGCTACAGAGGAGGAGGAAAGGAGCAGGGTGATTGCAACGAAGGACGGGCTGGCCAAGAAATGTGAGGACTTGAAGAGGAAGATGAAGACGGAGCAGGAGCTTCGATCAAAATTTCTCCAGGACTATCATGAAGCGGTGAGGGATAAACTGAGGGCCAAGGATAGACTGATAGAGTTGCGAGGCTCCATCAAAAAGCAGAGAGTTGAGGTAATCAAGAGATGAAAAAGGCGGTTCTTACTACTTAGAGTTCGCTTATGACTCGGTCCTTTCGATCCTGAAGAATTGCCACGATGTTTGTATCCCTGACGGGTCAGAGGGTCCTTCATTCGTGGATTATGCTGAGCTGATGCTTCTCACTGCTCTCGGCCTTTCTCTAGAGGAAGTGAGGAAGAAGGTCGAAGGAGAACGAACGTTGGTTCCGGATGAGGAGCTGGACCTTAGCTCAGATGAGGAGGACGAGCGATTTCATGGGTGTGTCTCTCCGGTTCTTCCTACAGACTCTCGTCCTGCCTCGGATGCTTTGCCGACCTCCTCTTCTGCCAATCCAGCTGCTTCTCATCCTGAAGATCCCCACTAACTTGTGCTATAGGACCCTTAAAGCTCACCTGGTCGGGCTTGTGACCAGGAAAAATATGAAGAAATAAAAAATTTTATTCTTATCCTTCACTGTATTATCAATTTTGCAAATGTAACTTAGATTGTCATTAGTTTCATATAAAGGTCTACTTTTTCATTTTACGGGGGCGTTGATAGATCCTTCAACCGATCGATGCGAAAGAAATCAGCCGAGCGATCCGAGATTAATTTTCTCGGCATCGCCTGATTCCAAGGATCTTGTCTTGGCAACCTAACCGAGACTGGTCGAGGCCGAGCGATCAGAGATTATTCTTCTCAGCATCTCCTGGTTCTAAGGATCTTGTCTTGACGACCTGGTTGAGCGTGGTCGAGGCCGAGCGATCCGAGATTAATTTCCTCAGCATCGCCTGGTTCCAAGATCTTGTCTTGGCAACCTAGCCGGGAGTGGTCGAGGCCGAGCGATCCGAGATTATTCTTCTCGGCATCGCCTGGTTCCAAGGATCTTGTCTTGGCAACCTGGCCGAGCGTGGTCGAGGCCGAGCGATCCGAGATTAATCTTCTCGGCATCGCCTGATTCCAAGGATCTTATCTTGGCAACCTGGCGGAAAGTGGTCGAGGCCGAGCGATTCGAGATTAATCTTCTCGGCATCGCCTGGTTCCAAGGATCTTATCTTGGCAACCTGACCGAGAGTGGTCGAGGCCAAGCGATCCAAGATTAATCTTCTCGGCATCTCCTGGTTCCAAGGATCTTGTCTTGGCAACCTGGCCGAGAGTGGTCGAGGCCGAGCGATCCGAGATTAATCTTCTAGGCATCGCCTAGTTCCAAGGATCTTGTCTTGGCAACCTGGCCGAGAGTGGTCGAGGCCGAGCTATCTGAGATTAATCTTCTCGGCATCGCCTGGTTCCAAGGATCTTGTCTTGGCAACCTAACAGAGAGTGGTCGAGGCCGAGCGATCCGAGATTAATCTTCTCGGCATCGCCTGGTTCTAAAGATCTTGTTTTGACAACCTGGCTGAGAATGGTCGAGGCCGAGCAACGTGGACGGTAATCAGTCTGTTTTGTCATTCTAGCTTATTTTGGTGAGGCTCTGTCTGTCGAGAAACTTAAAACCCTTTATTGATGATGATAAAGGGGTGGGTCGTTAAAAAACCTAACTAGCAAGACCAGAAAAAAGGTACCCACCACAAATTCTTAAGCAGCAATACAGTACAAGATAAAGAAATAAGTAAAAACAAAGTTTATCTATTGATAAAATGTCTTCAGGTTTTGAGAGTTCCATGGCCTCGGTAGAATCTTGCCATCAATGCTGCGCAGGATGTAAGAGTCGTGTCCAGCTTGTTTGACCACTTGATAGGGTCCTTCCCATGCCTGTCCGAGCTTTCCAGGATGTTTCCCAGCCGCCTAGGCCTTTCTTAGAACATAACTGCCAATCTTTATGTCGTTCGGCCTTAATCTATCGTTGTAAAACCTTGTTGCATTTTGTCTGATGACTTCTGAATGAGCGACTGCCCTATTCCTTTCTTCACTGAGAAGCACAAGTTCTGGCTGGTGGGCTTCATCATTCCGCTCTTCTTCATAACTCGACACTCTTTGGTTGTGCAACACCACTTCTACTGGAACTAGGGCTTCTGCCCCAA
>JANIHY010000006.1:14887572-14904895 GCA_027479065.1 Erythroxylum brevipes | reverse complement strand
CAATCAAACGTAACTTGATTAAAATATTTTTGCTTTTTTGAACTCATTCTTTATGTGAGATCCATTAAGTTTCTAAATATATTGACAATGATTATAAATTCATAATTAGAATGAGATAAATTAAAACTCCTTTTAACTATCCAATTAAATAATTTATAATCATAGATCAAGATTGACGTCTATTAATGTATCATAACTATTCAAATATTTAAAAATGTTAAAGTGATTTTGACTAACTTTTATGTGTATGATTTTTTATATAATTCAATTATTTCATCATACGATGTTTCTATTATACATAAAGCATAAAATTAATGTCTACTCTATGTTGAGATTAATCATATTAGTTCTCCTCCATCAGCTATCGATTTAATTAATGTCATTTGTAAACTATTTACAAAGTTTCATTCCACCTTAACCAGAAATTTTCCGAATCAATACTAATCGAAAATAATGAAACATGTTCTTTAATTACTTTAGGGTGATGAATCATATTTTAATCACATAACTATTTGTATATAGTTTACGCTACATTCAATGACTATTGATTGAATGACGCATAATTAAATAAGTCACAAGTAGTATCAAAATATAGTAATTACTACATAAGATAACTTTAAGGACCTCAAGTCAAAAGATAACACTTATACAATCATCACTATGAGAATTTCTATAGACATATAAGTAATGTTCTAAATGAATTTCTTATTATGTTGAGTCAATTTAGCGAATTTATTCTCTAACAATTACCCACATTTTTGTTTAAGTATCTTCATAATCTAACTTATGAGATCGACTACTTCCTTCATAAGAAAAAACATGACGTATGATAGCCTTTGTACGTTTTATTAATATCTAGAATAATGACTAAGAACAATTTAAGGATAATAGATAATGCAATATGAAAATCATAATTATAATCTCGTTATAATTTTATTTACAACATATAATTATCTTATGGATTTTATAATATACATTAAAATATTTATAAGATAAAAAATACCTTTAAATTATTTTTTATTAAACTACAACTAATCGATATACTTTAGAACATAAACTAACACAGTTAGTTCATTTCCTCTCTGTCATCGCCTTCTGCAGCAACGAAAATGTCAGTCTCTATAGAAGTACTTGCAATGGCAGGTGTAGACTATTTGCACCGAAATATTGATGTTGAAGAAGTCCTTTAGTATCGTACCCCTCAAATTTCTGCCATTAATAGCGCAAAATAGCTTCATGTACGAGGGAAGTTGTGTTAATGGAGGATTCCGGCTAAGATTTTAGCGTGAAGAGACTGAAAGAAATAAGTTTAAACAAAAATGGTATTGGGGGATGAGTAAGATGCAGAAAAGCTTGATGTCATTGGCGAGAACCATGGGGAAGTTTTGTAATAAATAAATAAAAACATGTTGAACTTTTGTAAACGAAAATTTGTAACAAACACTAGAAAAAGGTTAAAAAGAACATAGGCAAGATGCTATAAGATTAAATAATGCTTAGCTTATACCGTGTAAAGCAACTGCAGACATATATCACCATCATAACTATTAGCACTGTCTTATCTATCATTTGTACATAGAGAGGGACAGGGGTTGTGGACATGGATAATCCTGATGAATTATTTTGGCTCTTCTTTACTTTTGACATTAAATCCACCCTCATCTTCTTTCTCGATGATCTGAATATCCATGTCCACCTCATCATTTAGTTCTACCTGCTAGCCTCAATCAATAATTCATTAGTTGTCGGAAAAGGTAAGTTTAGGATCATATAAATATCGGTTTCCAGAAAGTTGTGTCTTTATACCGATTTGTCTTTTCCAGTTTTCAGAAAGCAGCACTCCGTAACACTGGTGCAGAGTAGAAGAGAATGAAGTTCGAAGAACACTATTTCATACTCGCTTCAGTTATTAAAGCGTAGAAACACTTCATATCCAGAAATGACTGTAATGTTAATGCCAAACAGATATACGTCTTAATATACATACATAGGTCACTGTTACCATCACAAAAAATCACGCGTTTATTATTCATTAAAACATGTGATCCCAATGGTAGGTTACTGATGCCATTATCTTGTGTATATCCAGTCTTGAAGGGCCCTCAAGACTGTGTCCTAGCTCTCAGCGACTCTGTGGCTCTGTGCTCCCATTAACTCCTTTGAATCTTTAAGAGTGGTTTTAATTTTATAGGCGATCTACAATCCCCTTGCCTCTGTTTTTTCAGATGAAAAGATACCCCAAGTCAGTGAATAGAATCCACCCTCCCAAAATTTACTACTTTCAAGTATTTTACATCAATTCTATTGTGGTATACATTGGGAAAGCACCCCAAGCGCTTCACTTTATTCTGTCTAATCTCAAATCTCCTTGAAAATCTCTTCTTTTTTAGTACTGTCACTAACAGAGAATGACGAGGTGCTTCAGCTTAACGGAGGCCAAAAACTGGTGTTACAGACTCACTTTCTCCACCCTTGGTCTCCGATCAACGATCACAGACCTCAAAGACGGCACTGTTATGCACTGTTGGGTCCCGAAAACCAGAAGAGACACTAAACCAAACCTCCTCCTCATTCACGGCCTGGGTGTCAACGCATTGTGGCAATGGGGCGACTTCATAAGTCATCTTGTCCCCTACTTTAACATCTATATTCCAGACCTCGTCTTCTTCGGGGACTCGTACACTACCCGGCCAGAGAGAACAGACTCGTTCCAGGCCCAGTGCGTGATGCGTTTGATGGAGGCTAACTTGGTGCAGAAGCTAAGTTTGGTGGGGATGAGCTATGGTGGGTTTGTGGGATATAGTATGGCGGTCCAGTTCAAGGATGTGGTGGAGAGGATGGTGATATGTAGCTCTGGAGTGTGCATGGAAGAGAAGGACTTGAGAGAAGGTGTGTTTAGAGTATCTGATTTGGAGGAGGCTGCTAAGATTTTGGTGCCGCAGACTCCAGATAAGCTTAAGGAGTTGGTGGGTTACACATTTTACAAGCCACCTCCTATGGGACTCGTGCCTTCTTGCTTTCTAGCTGATTTTATTGACGTAAGAGCAATCAGATTCTGAATCCAAATTCCAACCCCTGTTTCTATTTTTATTTGGCTAAGTTCCTTAGGAATTTGTCTGTGTTTAAAGACATTGGGGGTTTTGGTCAAAATTGAGCAGGCTATGTGTAGAGAGTATGTGGAGGAGAAGATAGATATGATCCGAGCCATTCCCAAGGACAGAAAGCTTGCGGACTTACCCCAGGCTTCCCAGGTTAAAATTGAACCCTTCCTAGTTTGGTTTTGTGCAAAAATTTGATTATCTAACTCTCTATTATATATATATATATATCATGTAGCCAACATTGATCATATGGGGAGAACATGATCAAGTGTTTCCTCTGGAACTGGGACATCGATTAAAGAAGTGAGTAGTAGGCACTGGTTTGAGAATAGGCTGCTAATACAAAAATGGTGGTACTGATTTTGGGTTTTAATAAAACAGGCATCTGGGCGATAACGCTTATCTGGCAGTGATAAAGAATGCCGGGCACGCAATAAACGCAGAGAAGCCCAAGGAGTTCGCAGAGCTTTTGAGATCGTTTCTTGTTGACTTTCAGCTTCCGAATCATCAATGTCTCCAGTAAAGTATGTACTACTTAATGCTCAACATAAAAGCTGTGGGATAAGATTAACTGTAGAAATTGCATGATTTTCTAAATCACACACACGGTGTTGTTTATCGTCCTCCACAATTCCTTCCAAATGTTTGATTTAGAACTGCAATTTTTAATCGTTACCCCACCATGCCTTTCTGTCGTCTCGTTTTCGGATATACATTGCAGTGTGTTGCAGTTTGGTCCTCAATTTTGCACAAATAATTTTTTATTAAATGAAAAAATAAAGGATAAGGATCTCCTAACGCCTGAGAAATCTGCCAGTCAAAGGTCAGACCTTTGCACCTAACCCAGTAATGTATGAGTTATGAGCCACAGGTTTTACCACAAAACAGCAAATGCTTATTAGACGCTTTGACAAAAATGAGATTCCACTTCACCCATAGAACAGACTTAAACGTACAAGAACGTCTTCATATTCAACACCTCGTCAAATTCTACTCGAAGACGTTACTTATTTTATTACCAGAGAATCAACTTAAACAATTATAATTCAACCTAACCTCTCCAACCAAGCATATCGATAGTCTGCCCACGCTTCATGTCATTTGCACACATTAGTGTTTCAGCAAAATGGACAAAAAGAAATGACCATTAAGGAAGCAGTCAAGAAAGAGGGAGGAGGTCTCAAATCAAGAAGTCCAAACTAAAAAGTGAAAAGCTCAAGTTATTTTAGCTCAAAAACCAAATTAGAGAAAGGGCAAGTGGCATACTATAAAACCAAACTCAAAGCAACCAGCATATGAGAATTCACATGGCCAAGTCTAAAGGGAAATGAATCTATATATCTAAGAAGACAACCACAATCATTCAAAAGTAGCAAACTTCAAAAACTAACTGTCTGAAATCATCTATTGGTCATTTAGATACAAGCCAATGGTCCACCACCCCACAAAGATCCACCAAAAGGTAACGCTACCTGGTTCCCTTTTCTTACCAAAACCACCTCAGAAAACCACTCTTTTCTATCCCAGCTAATTCTGAAAAATCAATCAATACAAGTAGCAAAAGAATTAAAATGATGTCTGAAAGAACTTAGGCTAAAGCTAGCCAAGTAAATGACAATAATTTGAGGAAAAGTAACCATCTGAACTTTCTTAGCGAATAACCAAGATCATGACAGTTGGATAATGAGATGTTTGTGGTCACATAATTTGCATTCACAGAACAAACCTTCAATGTTTCATATCACACTTGGAAATGGAGAAATAAATGCACAAAATTTAACAGTAAGACAAGCCAAATTGCACTTTTACCTAAAAGATTTTTCCAATAAGTTGTGGGATATTGCAGTGTATGAGAAAGAATTGGTAGATTTCTTCAAGCCACTTGGCTTGATCTGTTCTCTAACTGATGGCTTATGGCTTTGGTTAAGGTCATAAGTTACAAATTTTTTTTTTTCAAAATATGCCCCTTAGATACTATAATCAAAGAGCAATGTTGTAACAGATGAGAGACCATAATAAATCGGTTGAAAGAAAATGTTTCTTAACCTACACCAATGGACTACACAGTTACTAGTTTTTCAACTGTTACTGATAACAATAAGACAAAAATTGTGGTCAATACAGTAACTAAGAAGTTCTACCCTAGCCTTCAACCTGTTAAATGCATTCCCGTTAGTAAATGCATAAAATGAATTACTTAAAATGGAAAATATAAACTATTATCATTCATATAGTTTTAAAAAACTTCTTTTTTTAACACATTAAATTTGTCATTAGTTACAATTGCAAATAAAATCCCATAGTAAACATTACTTTTTGCTTTAACCTAAAACTTCAGCAAATAAAACAACTACTGGATGTATCCAATTGCACGCATATGCATATGCATATTGCAAAGATTCAGGAGTTGCTTACCTCTACTTGATGGTCATCTCCTTTAGGTTGTTCACCTGCCAAGTTGAAAGTATCAAAGGTGGAAATCAACGATTGTGATGACTAATTTCATAAAGAAGTTGAAACATATTAGATGGAAGAATATTATCCTTTTTTGGGCTGAAAAAGGTGAAATTTAATCAGCAAATGACAGTCCTTTCATCATAATGAAAATAGTCTGCCCATTAAATCACAATATTCATCAGGGCCCAAAGGCTGTTGCTTCCACAGAACAATCCCACAATAAATGTACGAATGAAAAGAAACAAGAAGCATATACCACAGATAAGGGAATTCCTGCAACAAATATTTCATCAAATAGCAAGACCTTTGACAATTAAGATAATAAATATGTGCTATATGTGGATTATTTGAGCCTAACCAAGTCCATCAGCATTCAGTTTGTCACAAAATTCAGATTTCAATTACGCAACAATTATTTATCTCATAATCAAAACAAGATTGGCTCACAAAACATCAAAGAAGCTTCCTACACAGTCCTCGTAATTACTATCAAGAAAGAGGAAATCAGAAAATATATCATATCTATTGGATAGAAAAAGATTGGGAAAGGAGAGAGAGATATCGCCTTTAGATCAACAAGCTCTGAACCATAAGCCTAACAGTAACTCCCCAACACTTTTTAACTTCACTAAGAAACACTTATAAGATTCAAGGGACCCACTTTCCCAAGGAAAGAGAGTTATTCTAAGTTACCTCCTTCCTCTGGCAGATCAGAGGTCCACAGAGTGAGGTTATCCCTTAGAAGTTGCATGATAAGGGTGCTGTCTTTGTAGGATTCTTCGTTGAGGCTATCAAGTTCTGCTATAGCTTCATCAAATGCTTGCTTAGCCAAGTGACAGGCCCTGAACAACAGAGATAATGTAAGACCAGAGCCACAAGGAAGCAGTACATGATTTTCCAATATGTTGTAAAATATGGAGAAATTAACATATTCCACCACATGATTATTATTATTATCAATTTTTAAGAGGGAATGGGGTGTTAAAATCTTTTAGAAAAAGCGTGTTAACCTTTCAGGGGAATTCAATATTTCGTAGAAGAAAACGGAGAAGTTCAAGGCTAAGCCAAGTCTGATTGGATGAGTTGGTGGCAGATCTGAGGAAGCAGTAGAAGTGGCAGCCTGCAATGCAACAAAAAGCATCCTTCATTGAGTGATCCATTCTGTTAAACTTGAAGATTAAACTCAGGAAATTGAAAAGGAAAAAGTGGAGAACAAATTAATCTCAAACAGAATGGAAAAACAGCAAACACCTCATAAGCCTTGAGGGACTGGTCTGCAGCTTCTTTACGATCATCACCACTTTTAAACTCAGCTAGATAGCGGTAGTAGTCTCCTTTCCTACCCCCAACAGAAAAACAAATGTTTCATTATCATAGAAAATAAATTATTGGATGTTAATTTCTAAATAAGAAGCACACATGTATAAATAGTACTATATCAGTAAACAGAACTTTTCAAGCCCTACAAAGAAAAAATACCACATATCATTCAAAAGACCAGATGGTAATCTGTTTGCCAAACATAAATACCCCAATATGATATTGCTGCAAAGTATTACTTAGGTCTTTGGATGCACTATTCCACGGAAAAAAACAGCAAATAAACTCGAATTATATTACAATTACCTAAGATAAAAATATTTCTTCATCTTCAAAAGCCTTATCCCCTTTTCCATGTATAGTACAGTATTCCTCTCAGTTAAATCAACTCAACAGCTAAATGAAAAGGGAATTATAATGATCAATAAATCTCACATCTTATAGTAAAAAACAGTTGATTCTCCCGATGAGGAAGATGGGAGAAGATGCTGATCAATGACTGACAATATGTCATTGCATATCTTTGAAAGCTCATCTTCAACCCTTTGCCTGTATTCCTTTATCCTCTTCACGTTTTGTTCATGGCCCTTTGCCTCCTCCTTCTGTTCAATGGAAGACAATATTCTCCATGATGCTCTTCTAGCACCAATGACGTTCTTGTAACCCACTGAGACCAAATTCCTCTCCTCAATAGTCAACTCCACATCTAATTTGGCAACTTTTTTCATTGTCTCCACCATCTCTGCAACAAAAAATTTGGAGATGGAGAGAAATCGAAAAATAAAAAAATGAAATATAATAGCGCTGTGAGGATGGGGATGGAAAAACAAATTAACAAATGAAATATAATGGTACTGTGGTTATTATGATAGCTAGTCTCATGTTTGTAGACAAGAAATGTCATTTTAATTGCAGTTTAAAACAAGCATGACACTTCCCAAAGAACAAAATAATCCACTATACATTGATGCAAGTTGCTAAGTAGGGTCCAGAAAAGTTTCCCAAGAACACAAGTAACTTATTGCAATTGCGAAGGAACCAAAAGGGAACAAAATGCCAAGTACACCGTGTTGTCTACATTTCAAAATGATACTATTGTTATCCGAAGAAGTTGAGACTTTAGTACCAGTTCAACATATTCAAGGCCTTAGAAGTGATCAACTGGCTCAATAAAAAACATATTAACCTATTTGAGTACGTGATCCTTCAGATGAAGAAATAAGCACGCCCTAATTGATGAGAACCAAAAATGAAAAAAAGAAAAAGAGAAAAGGATGTAACAAATAGTGAAAACATTCCAGTAAGGAAAAGCCAAATCAGACGTGAACCCATCACTGTACTTCACCCAAGCAGCTACATAATGCTCAAGATTTACAAAACTGACCATAGATAACGAGGCCCAGCTCGGCATCAATGGAAGAAAATAAACCCAGATTCATAAACGACGACAAATAGACATATAATATACCTACTAATCCAAACCCAGAAATTCAACTGAAAAAAACACTACCCACACACGCTTTCCACACGCCATTTCAAATCAAATGCTAGAAAAGATAAAAATTTTAGCTTTTGCACACAAATCGCTAGAATCTAACAAGAACAGAGTGAGAAACAGCAATACCATCGTATCTCTCAGCCTGCTCTGCAAGTCTAGCCAAGTACACCAGTTGCTCTCTCTCCTTCTCCATCTTGCCTGCCCCTCTCTCTCTCTCTGTCTCTGGGGGCGTGTGCGTCTGAGAAATGCGGTTTTTGATAGCTGCAGAACTGAAACGAGATATACTGGCCGTACGATGTGATTTTATGATGGTTGAATAGTAGGATCGACGGTCAAAACCTGCGTTCTGACTTCTGGAGCCTGCTGAAATTGTGACCGTTAGATGGGAAGTTAGTGGGGGCACAGCACATGTAACGGAACGACGTTGACCGGTAATAGCAGTAACGGCTGTCTGGTGACTTGGGTTAGTGTTCAAATCAGTGATGATAATGATGAGGTGGGGCCAGTTAACTTGGTGGAATTTTGTCGGATGCTTTGGGTTTTCTTATGTTTCTAGAATTGATCGCTCTCTTTGGTTCACACGAACACTTGTGCTTGTAATTGTCTGGATTCCATTTGGGTTGTTTGTTCTTTCTTTCAAGTTGCAGGGAAAGTTCTTTTTTTTTTTCCTTCCATAAAATAGAATAGTAGTAAAAAAAATAAATAGAAACTGAAATAATGAAAAAAAAAAGGTTGCTATTTGTCTTCGAACCTACGAGGATATGGGAATATAAAAGGTCAACAGTTTTTATGTTTTGTGATTATTCTAATTAAAATAGCATAGCAACATCATTATAACGATTTCAACTAAAATACAAGGAAAGGAGGACCGTTTGCCGTTTCCTATCAGATTTGGAGTCAGCAGGCACTTAGCACAAAGCATACTTTATAGAACAATTACATTCCTAAAAACTCCCATTATAGGAAACAGTCAACCAGACTCATTGCCTGCACGAATAGCCCAGTTGATCATTGGAAAGGGAAGTGAGTCCAAAATCAACCAGGCTCATTTCATCAAGCTGTTACTGAGTCATTTATCACCAGACATTGACAATCCCATAGGCTCCCACAATGACATAATTACAATCTAAATAAGTACAGAAAATGGAAACTGGACAGGTTACTGTAGCACAGTAATTGCCTTTTGAATCCTTGGAAAGTGTTTTACATTGACTTCTTATAACAAAACCATCAGTAAAACTAACTACAATTTTGTTCTGAAACTGAATTCTACTTATTGATTATTGTGTTCTAAAACATATGGACAAAATGACATTGGAATAAAGCATTATAATCAATCAAGCATGAAAATATCATTCTCAGAAAGAAATGACTGGCCGGAGACAAATCTTCAATCCAACATCCTTCTCCTAACAGGAACCGTGTCAGTGGCATTCACTCACCGGTGCACCCCTACTGGAGCTTGCATCCCCTATGGAGACAGTAGCAAGAGACTTGGAAGCCCATGCTCTAGGATTAATAGATCCTTCCTGCAAATGCCTTTTCCTATATGGCTCCTTAAAGGAAAGGCATAGTTGAATCACTCGATTCAAGTAGGCCTTTGCATGATCCAACAAGCTCCATGATCTGATGATTTGGATGCGCCTTCTCCAAACATACTGGGCTAACCCGCACATTGTTGGGAAAAATAAGTAAAGCAATCTCAAAAGCACAAAAGCAGTAGCCAGTGCCAGACATGTCTCCTGTCTAATCCAGTTCTCAGGAGATCTTGCCCATGGGAATGGACAGTTTTCCTGCTCAATCTGTTTGTGCTTTTCATAGTTTGATGGATGTGAAACCTTATCCAGAGTTGCACTGTTAACGCCTACATTCAAACACACTCATAAGGTCCCAGATTGATCATCTTCCAGTAACAATGACTAATACAAACAGGTCAAAGCGTGAAGCATGCAGATATATGTTAAACATAGTGAAACAACTAACAAAGCTTGCTAACATTTGAATACATTATCGAAGATAAAACTGGAAAGCACTTCATTAAATTAAAACTTATGGTCAAATTCAGAAGCAGTGAGAAGAATTTCTGTAGCCTAGCATGCTTCTCCTTTGAAAATTACCTAAAGCATTATCATGGATTGCAGAGAGAAGAATAAGGTTGCCCATTACAGCCCAAGCTACGGGGAGCAGAAGGACAGAATAAAAGTTCTACCTGTAACATCACTGTAGAATGCAATCAGGGAACTGAGAGTGCGAGAGCCATGATAGTGAACACGCATTGTAGAATTCAAAAGGAAAAGAGTGGGGAATCCATGAACTCTGTACTTGGAGAGAATGCTGCACATATTAATCTTTGTTATACTCTGTAGACAAAACATGTTTGGAAAAAAAAAAACAAAAAATTAACTTGGATCAATTTCAACTTAGGAACCTCGGTCTGACTGATGATTCTTCGATTGCAAGGTGCAGAATAGATGGATACAAAGAAGAAAGGAGGGAGAAGCTTGGTCTAAAGTTCCTAGAGAAAGGGCACCAAGAGGCATAGAAGAGCACCGCTACATATTCATGACTATTCTTGTGAACCACATTCAGCGCCTTCAGCAATGAGACCTCATCTCCCTTCACCCATGAATTCCACCAGTAAGCATACCAATAAGAATAAGCCTTGAAAGTTAACAACTCAGCACTCTATCACAAACTAAATACTAGTTATAAATAAATAATTCATCATAAAGCCCATATTCTATCCCCATATGAAGAGTTCGAAAATGGAGAAAAATATTCAAGCAAGTTACAAAATTGATTAACAAGAAATCATCTTTTTTAGTTGTGTAAGTTTTAGCATAGGGAGTAAGTGGACAAATGGATGAAGCCTAAAGTGTGTGCAGGTGAGAATACATGCACATAAATGGATACCCAGCAACAAAATAGTTAACTGATCACCAGGAATCACGTCTGGACCAATTGGCCCCATTCGTACCAAGCAAAAAGACCACAATTGATTCAAGCCAAAACGAAAACACTGACTACCATTTACCGCTAGATAGTTGTCGACTAGCGTCAATAATCTTGGAAACACCAAATCTCAAAGCTTGCAATTTATACAAACTTAAAAACAGAATCTTGAGAAAGAAGAAAAGAAAAACACTATACTGACCTCTGTAACAGCGACGACACGAAAAGAATCGGAATCAGCAAAAGGGGAACAAAAGTTTGGATCTAGAAAGCCAAAGAGAGATTCCGAAAGGGACTGTAGATGACACGTCGGGTGGGCTGGGGAGGCGGAGGAGTACGACAGTCTTCCACAAATCACGGTAAATAGCAACCACATCTGGATCCGCCCATATCTAGCCCACCTCCCCATCTCCAACAAAACACTAAGCAAAATACGAGACCAGACAAAGACCAGCTACCGAGCAATCAGGTGGGTTGATAAAGGAAATAAAACCACCATCTTCTTCAGAGCGGAGTTATGAAAAATGGGTAAAAAAAAAGAGAGGAAAAGTTGATTTTGGGCTTGAAATGGGAAATAGTGTGGTATAAAAGAAAGGAAGGAAAACAGACAAGGGACAAGGGAAGGTGGTTTACCGTATCGAATGTGGCGAAAGAATACGGTGGAGCCACCCGACACGAGCTGCTCTCTCCTCTTTAACGCTGGCTGTACCACCTGCGCACATCTATTATATTAATTATTACTAAAAGCATATAATATAAGATTATTTAGTAGTTACAAATTCATGTAATTTACATCTTGCTCTTAGTATCCCTTTATGGTCTATTCTTCTTTATTGTTTTTCTCCTCCTTCAGCACCTAATACGATCCCGAGGTGCTATGGACTTTATCTACCCATGGAGTGGCAACCATCTTAGATAAGCATTTCATCTCAATGTCATTCGTTAGAACTGTTGCTACTTTTTGACATTTTGTGTAGTATAGAAGATCCATTCCGGTTCTCTCTAAGAACTTTTAAATGAAGTCAAACCGAATTCGTGTTTTTTTATTGTCTCTTAGGAGGTGTCTACTGGATCGAAACCGGTGACTAATCCTCCTTCGCTGCGTGATACATGTCATATCTGGGGACAATAGCTGGACTAAGAATTTATTATGTTCTCAAAGACAAGGATTAAATCTGGAACCATTTAGTTAAGCGATGAACAACATATTAGAATAAGTGTTAAAGAAGAGGGCGGTTAGATTCCAAAATTCAGCTGGCTAGGTGCCTTCAATGACTACAATTGATCTCCAACTCTTGTGAGAGCGACAACCACATGGTACATGCTTGTTGGGAAAACATCGACATCTTTCTAGTTTGAAACAAAATCATAGTGACAAGAATACTAGATCTAGGATGGATAGGCAGCCTCCTTAAGAAGTGGACGGATAATAGTTGATGTTTCGCATGTTTAATTCCCAGGTGCCCTTCGCCAGGTTCACTTCCATTGCTACACTGCAACAAATATTACATAAGAGTTGTATGTATAATTTCTTAACATAGTTGATAAATGAATACACTCTTGCTCAAATCTTTTATTCCTCATGTTTTTTGTTCCGCTTCATGGTGCCTTAGAAAAACTTAAAACACAAAGGACTTAAATTTTACAACTCATTGCATTTTAAACATGTATACAGTAAGATAGTTGGTGTATTGATTTACCACAACGTGAACTATTTTCGCCCACCTAAGCTCCATTTCACGAGTAATGGGTGATAAAACCTGAATTAGATCACCCCACTTTAAGCAATTGAGTGGTATGAGTATGTTTTTGTATGTATACTTATAACTATTTGACATATATTGGTACCTGTTATATCATCCAATAGTATACTTTGTATAATGCAATGGTATTTTTTTAATAATGTAGTGGTATTTGTGTTATAACATAAGGATTATATTGTCATTTGTTGTTTGACAATTAATATAATAATTATGTTACAATACTTTTTTGTACGGGTTATTGCCATAAGTTGAGTTTCCCCAAAGATATATTTGTTAGTGTGGAAAATGAATTTCGGAACCAATTGACAAAATTTTCATTTTAGTATAGACCATTATAAAGTGCTTAATTTGCCTCTTTATATATCAATTCGCTTATAATGGTCAGAACAAACTTAAGATGTCCATGATCCGAGCTTGTTTTAAAATTTTAATATTAGCTCAAGCTCGACATGAGGCCCTATCGAGTGTCGAGCCTTATCAAATTCGAAGTTTGTGGCTTAAGCCTATCAAATTTTAGATTTAAAGCTCGCAACTTGAGTTTGAGCTCGATCAAGCTTGCCTAAACCTAAGTTTGAGCTCTATCAGGCTTGCCTAAACCTAAAGCTCGATCGTTCGAACCAAATTTGAAAAAAAAATATGCTTTAGGTTTGAAATCTTTGCTCCTCTTTTGGATCTTCGATGCTTACTTTTTTTCTTCATGAATAACTATATAATTAATTTAATTCTTAAAAACACACAAATAAGATTAATCATTCTAAACTCAAATCTTGTTTTATATGTTGTAGAATTCATATAGATGCAAGAAACAAATACTACTTAAATTAGACGCTAGTTATCAAACTGATAAATGAAGTTCCCAAATCCTAAATCTAGTGAAAACATGAACCAATCGAAAAATATCAAATAATGGGTAAGTGATTTAGGGGGTCAAGTAACAATACTTTTAATAATGACAAATTGCTAAGATTTTTATACAAGATAAAAATTTTAAACTTACACAAGACTATAAAGAGACCCAAAACACAATGGAATGTGGTATTACAAAGGTTTTACAAGAAATATGTAAAACATATAAGATAATGAAAATAAACTAATACGCCAGCTTTTAACTAGAAAAAAAGTATTCAAAATTACAAATTTCAACCACAAATCTTACTAATTTGTGCGCACTCGGTTATTATGTCTTCCAATATATCTTCGTATTGACCATCATTAGTAAGCTCATTAATAGTAAGTAATTAAGCTAGACATACAACTTTAACATGGACTTGTTATAAGATGAGCTTTCATATAAGAAAAAACTTGCATAAAAAAATATTCCAGATATGGAAATTCTTTCATAGGACAATAGAAAATGTTCACTACAATAAGAAGTCAAAATGATGGCGATTTCGGACAAGTTGGAGACCATGTTTGCACCTAAGTTTAAGATGCCAAAATGGTTTCAAGACTTAAAAACTTATCAGTTCTTGATGGGACTTGATGATTCAGTTTATGATACAAATTGTGTTATTAATAAAAGCAACGTACATGATGATTAAAAGGAAGAAAGAAGACGACGCCAAAACAGGAAGCGGGAGAGAAAGAATAAGTAGAAAATGTCATCGAAAGATTGGCACTGCTAAAAGAAGTAACATGTGTTGTATCTGTAACAGATATAACAAACTATCTAGAATAAAACACTTGTCGTAATCTTAAAGGATCAAGTACTATTTATTAATAGTTATAATGAATGAAACAACCAATGAAAAATATAAAAGCAAATTGGCTATTCTTCTCTCACTATGTTCTTATTTATTCTTCTACATTCTGAAATATATCATAACAGTTGGTATTAGAGTGGACGGACCTCGACAATGACACAATGATAGAAATTATAAAAGGGGTGGAAGTGTAGCAATTGGAAGAGGGACTGAAAAGCCTATTGGAAGCACAAATGAGAAACGAGAAGGTGATCAATAGCATTAAATTCATGATTCAGCAACTCATACAGAAAATAGGAAAAGAAATGTCGAAATTCCTACACAATTCAGCAAGTTGGACGTTCCCACATTCAAGGGTGTGGAGGTGAGAAGTTGGATCTATTATTGTGAACAGTTCTTAACCATCAATGGTATATTAAATGAACTAAAGGTCTGAGTGGCGTCATTATACATGGAAGGAATAGTGTTGGAATGGTACCAATTTGTGAGGAGAAACAAAAAGCAAGGGGAGATTCTAATATGGGAAGAGTTTATAGAAACTTTGAGATAGAGGTTTAATCAAGAGGTTTTTGAGAACCTAATTGAAGATTTGAAGGAGCTTAAATAAGAAGGGATGGTGATGGAGTACTGTGCTGATAAGGTGTCATTAAGCCTTACAAATTAACCCTACAAGAGCACAAGTAGTATGGGCGAGTAAGGGTCCTACGGAGAACTATAAAGTATGAATCCCAACTCAACTCAAGCAAATCAATATGTTTAATAATCAAGTAATAGTGGATAAAATTAAAGCAAGTGAATAGTCTAACTAAATGCAATCTATACAAGTTATTTAAACTATATGAATGATAAACTAATGTCCTATATGTAAAACCAACGAAATCTAACAAGAATAGACCTATGTATGTCACGATAAAGCAATTTAAAAGTAAGATCAAATTGAAATCAAATTGAGAGAACAAGATTAGAACTTTAACTTAGTTATTAGAGCTAATTTACGTGACCAAATTACTCCTACAAGCTATGTGGATGCTTGTGCTATTGTGTAAAAAACTAATCTAAAGGTTGCAACTAAGGTCAGATTTGAAAACAGAGGGAACTCGTAAAGATAATGTTATTTATTCTAGTCTAATATGCAAATTATGTGTCCTATTAATACTACTACTTTAATTATTCAAACAATTAAATTGAAAGCAAAATTAACCTAATATTTAAGACTATAAATAAATTGAAGAACAAATAGACCCGAAGCGACGAAAGAACAAAGAACACACACACACACAAGTTTGGGGGCTTTAGGATCGAAAATTCAAGCAAAATTAACTAAGAAAACAACTAAATATTAAAGTAAATTAAAGATAAAAGAAGTCAACTTTAATAAGTTTCTAATTGCAAGAGAGTTCACCAATAAACACCTAATCAATTCAACCAGGGAACATAAAAGATAATCTATGTGTAATTTGTGTGTGAACATGGATCAACCAATTTGAATGTCAAGTTTCTTAACTTCTAAGTAAACTAATCTTCAAACATAAATTCATGCATCATAGCTTCTAATCAACATAAAATTATGCAAGAGCAATTCAAACATTGGCTAAAGATCTTTAATTTAAATCATGATAACTTCTATCTATAATTCAAACCAAAGTTTATAATCAAACAAATCAATTTTGATAACTTCTATCTAAATCTAATAAGTTTTTGCTACTACCAATTAATCAATTCGACAACTTCTACCTCAAACAATCAACTTAACATTCAAATCACATAAATAAGATCAAATTCATGAATTTAACCCAGCTCACAGGATTCGGCAATTAAGATCAGCTTATAAACTCATACTCATCACACAATCTTACATAGAATAATTAAGCAAAAATTCTCATGAATCAAATGAGGGTTTAAAGGTTATTACCTCTTACAATTGGGAAAAGAAATCTAGCTAGAAAAATTCATAGTGTATTCAGTTTGATCAATGATAATAGAAACCTAATTCTAAGAGAAAAAGATGAAGAGAATGAAGCTATAGGTCACTCCCTATCACACGAAGAAAGAGAACATGAACAACCGTTTAATGAGCTAATAGGACCCTCTGTATAGAGGTATAGGTCGGTATACACATCCTTGAGGGAATTGAACTTGTACTCTTTGCCAAACTCGGATTTCACTATTTTGGTAGATTCTTAGCGGTAAATCTATACCTAACACTTCTATAAAGGTTTAAAACACTTTTATAATACTCAAACAATCATCAAAATCATCGGACACTCCTGTCCGGAATCCAAACACCAGCAAAATGTAAATATATACCTAACACTTCCATAATCCTCAATTCAATATACCAATCTCATAATCCAATCTAATCCCCAAATCAATCATAAATATATATTCCAAAATCATACATAATTTCATATACAAATTCCAAAATCATTTACAATTACAAATCTCAAATCCGTACATAATTTCCTCATTCATATACATCAACTCAATTATACACAAATTCATAATCCTCATACATTCTGAAATACATGC
>JANIHY010000006.1:14876851-14887472 GCA_027479065.1 Erythroxylum brevipes | reverse complement strand
CAGAATGAAGAACAACGAGAGAAGAACCTCTGGTTAAAATTTCAGGTCGATCCGACAAGAAATCACCATCCGATCGAGGGTTAGAAAATTACTGCGCAAAATAGAAAAAACAATTTTCTTCTTTCTCTCTCTTCCCTCTCTCTCTCTCTCTCTTCCTCTCTCTCTTCTCTTCCGGCTATCTACTCTCTTCTCTTCTCTTTAGGGTTTAAAACCCTTATATATGTTAGGCTTTGGGCTCCACTTAGGAGTGGACCCAAAACCCAACAATTTGGAGCCTAGGATCAAGAAGGAAAAATGCACCTTCCTCAACCTTTTACATAATAAGTGGAAGATTATAAATAAATATAGATATCATTATAATGGGTTTATTTTTCTTCTCTACAGTTTGGAGGAAGTTAATGTTTTAAACACATAAATCCTACATCAAGTGATTCACATCAAGACAAAGTGTTTAGAAGAACTATAAGTAGTCAATATAAGTATGATGTATGGTTTCAATCCCAATTTTCAAAGAATCTCCCTGTGGAACAAACTCAAAGATATTGTTGCCAATATGCAGGAACCGTGGTTAACTATTGGTGATTTAAATGCTATAAGGGATCTAAATGAAGCTAATGGGAATGTCTGCACAAAGAAGTATAAAGAAGACCTGAAGTTGTGCATTAGAGACACTCATATCCTGGCCTTACCATATGAGGGCAATTTCTACATATGGAGCAATAAATAACAACAGGAATGGCACTTAAGGAAGAAGCATGACAGGACTATGGTGAATCTAGAATGGATACAGAAATTTCTGTAAAGCATGCTTTCATTTCCTAATAATTTATTCTCTAATCACTCTTCTTGTATAGTTTATATTTGTTATACTAATGGATCTAGAAAAGTTCCCTTTAGATCCAAAAATTGCTTAACAAATGATGAGGGATTTGAGGTAGCAATAAGTCAAGGATTGCAAAGGATTTCTATAGAACTAAACAGTACAATAACTAGGAAGTTGAAGAGCGTTAAGGAGGAGGTAAAGAAACTTCACAAGGAAAGGATTGGTGATACTCAGTCACTATTGGAACACTCTAAACTGAAACTATCACAAACTCATAATGAGCTCTACTAGGAGCCCACAAATTCAAGACTAAAAGAAAAGGACAAGCAAGTCCAAATAAATTACCCCTGGATCCTAAATTTCGAATTTCCATAATAAAGCAAAGATCAAGAGTATCATAGTCGGTTGAAGGAGTTAGGAACTCTAATTTCTTTCATAAGAAAGCTATAAGAAGGAAACCTACCAATAAGATTATAAGTCTTGTAAAAGGAGACACCATAATTAGTGGTTAAAATAAACTCATGAAAGAAGTAGTTGATTTTTAATCCAAAACTTTGGATTCACCTTTAAATGTCACTTCCTTAATCTTCCTTGACTAGGAAATACTAAAGAAGAAACAATCAAATTAGGAGAAGAACATATTGATGCAATCTATTAGCAAGGATGAGATCAATAGATGCCTAAAGGCCTTAAACCCCTAGAATGCTCCTAGACCAAATAGGATGAATGTCTTTTTCTTCTAAAAATGATGGAATTTAGCTAGAGAAACTACTATGGAAGCTATTGAAATATCCTCCAAGGACATGAAGTTGCTAAAAGAGATCAATAATACATTTATATCCTTGGTGCCTAAAGTTAGAAAACAAAGTTCTTTCAAACATTATAGACCTATTGCTTTTTGCAACACAGTTTACAAAATCATTGCTAGGTTTATAGCTAAGAGACTCAGGCTAACGTTACTTAACCTTATAGGTCAGCAGCAAGTTGCCTGGGGAGGTTGGTTAGTGACAACATTCATTTAGTTTAGGAATTACTAAAAACTTCTCTAAGAAGAGTAGTAGTAAGAATTGTACCTAAAAGTTGACTTCCAAAAAGCCTATTAGTCAATAGATTGGGGTTTCATTCTCAATGTACTGAAGGCTTTTAATTCCCTGAGGTCTTCATACAGTGGTTTGAACTGTGTATCACCAATGTCTCATTTAATATCCTAGTCAAAACTATGCAATCTCTTTACACGCCAAAGTCTAGTAGATTGAAGTTAGCTCGCCTAAAGCTAAGGACTTTGAAATATTTCCATTAGAATATTTGGCAAGGTGATTATGAAAACGAGAATTTACATAATTTTCAAGGCTAAAGAAGCCTTTTGGGTTAAATAGGTTCAGTTATATTTTTTAAAAGAAGAAAGTTTTTTAATTGTGAAAACCAAAACAAGCTGCTCCAAGATAATGACTCAACCTATGAACCTGATACACAAAATGTGCACCAGAGACAAAACGTAGGATTAGGAATGGGAATTCTTCCCGGTTTTGATATGGAAACTGGTGTGAGGTAGGCCCTGTCTATAAGTCACATTATTGTAAGACACGATAAATCTTGCCAAAAAAAAAAAAAGAAATCCAATGCAAAAGGTAACTTGGTACAAACTTGTATAGTTTGAGCATAATCTTGCAAGGGTTGCGATTGTTTTGTGGTTAGTAATCAAGTATAGAACCCAAAAAAAAGGCCAAAGGTAATACAATGATTTTGATCCTTAAATGCAGGTTTTGTAGTAAATAGAGAATATGAATTATCTGCTTTTTGGATTCAGTTTTACATGATCCTATGGAATCAGATACATAACTTATACAATATCATTGACAGCATAATGAGTAAGATCGTATAGTGTTATAGGTGAATAAAAATTAAGAAGTCATGCAAACTTTACCATATTCATGATTATTTTGAATTGCTTGATCCATGCAATTTGCCAAAAGAAAAATGCAATCATCTCCAAAGACTCGAAGCAAACCGTTCACGCTCTAACAAAGACGAACACAAGTTGGATAAGATAATTCATTATAACAAGGCTCCCTAATATCTGAACTAGCATGAAAATGGAAAGTGGATGTTGCTTACCTGATTGACAGTAACTGCAAACAAAGTTGGGGCAAAACTAATTATATTGGTTTATATGAATTTCTAGTTACCAGTAGGCACAAACTCCTCACCGTTTTGAGCTAAACATGACCAAGTTGTTTGTATTATTTAAACTCCTTATGAAAGCCTTGTAGGCTTGTGATTTTTTAGGATATAGCTCTTTTGTTGATTAGATGGATTTAAATCTAAATAATTTTGGGCCTTGTTTAGTTGGTACGAATTTTTGCTTGAAAAAGTAATCTTTTTCTTAAAATTTATTTTATCATATTTGGTTTATTTTTTTTGAATTGTTAGGAAAGTAAAAAGCTTTTCCAATATAAGGAAAGTAGTAGCACTTTACTTGAATTATAAATCCCAACATATCCTTATTTTTTAGATTACTTTCTTTAAAAATTTAATATAAAAAATACACTAGTCAATTAAACTCTTCTTCTTTTTCAATTATACGACAACTTTTTTATAAAACCTTAACTTTTTTTTTTTATCATTTTCCCGGTGGCTCGTAGAGAAGTATAGAGGCTCCACCACAGTTAGGGAAACATTTGTGAAGTTTCCTACTAACATTACTCTGTTCCTTGCATGGCATGTTACGTGCAAAACACCGCCCTTTTCCCCACATATTTCACAGACGCGTTAACGAATGGAAGCTGCAGTTTTACATAAAAATCAAATGTTTCTTTTTGGTTAATATATATGTATTAAAGTTTTTAAATGGCGAACTGAAAAACAAGTTTCAGTTTCGTTAATTTAGAACATGGTGATCAATTTGGATTATTTTGAATTACAAATTAATTAAGAATTTTCCATTGCAAGGAGTGACGCTAACAAGGAACACACAAAACAAAACAGAAAATTGAAGGACATCCCAGATCAAAGTTCATGTCGTTTCAGCAAATTAAAATTATGTTCACTAAGAAATTTCCCCACTTATCCATTGACTTGCAGGCTAGTTGCTAGATCATATGCATTAAAAATTACAGGAAAGGCATTTAGAATTTTGAAACAAATGATCAATCGGTCATTAGCCAAAATATCACTCTTATACTGAAACTTCTTTGCTGCAGAAGCTGAAATTGTTTTCGGTTTCAAGAGAAACTTTCACAATATTACGTACGAATACACACAGAAACTTATCTATAGCTAGATCCATTACCTACGGCCTATATAAACTATGATCCAGAATAAATTCACATAACTGTAATCGAATTGACTTCTCGTTTATCAACTTATATTGGTCTTGTATCAATTTTTTTGTCCTGGAACACATAGAGAAGAGCATGGATAATTGGCAAAGCAACCAAGGAAACGGTAGCGAAGAAGCACCAAGGTTAATCCCAGAGAGAGGTGGAGTTTTGAAAAGCGGCCTTAAGAAAGTGGTTAAATCCGTTATTGGGAAACCAAGTGCCCATTCTAAATTCTTCAACCGTTTTCTCTTCTTAATTAAGTTACGATTGCCTTGTCTTGTACAGTTGTTCTTACAGTGTACACGTAGTTTTATTTGTTAATCGGTTACTATATACGGCATTGTTTCCTTAAACTTGCATTGTTCAATATTAGTTAAGTTGTCAAATGTCATCTATGTGCTTGTACTGTTGTTTTAAAAATTAAGCTGTTTTCTATTGCAAATTAGTGATGAGTTGTTCCACAGCTGTACGGTTGTAATCTCCTGAAAAATAAAACATACTCAGTTATTATTTGAAAAATAAAATGTTAAACCTGATCCTAAATTTTAAATTTTAAATAATTAAAATAATATATTTTTGTCCGATTAATAAAGTAAAACATTCATTCCGTCACATACATAATCATTATTATTTTGAAAAATAAAATTTTTAACTTGATTCAAATTTTAATCTCTAATGATTTAATGTAATTAATCAAAATGACATAAAATTTTTAAAATAAAACATTCATTCTATCAAGACTAAAAAGAAAACATACCTATTATAAATTCTTACAACCAATTAATTAAAGGTACATGTGTATGATCAAAATTCAAAAGGGAGTTGATTTATTCTAGATTATTCTTCGTTATTACTTCTTTGTTCAACCCAAACTCTTACCACCTTCTTTCATCACTCTTCACTGTTTAATTTTTATCACGCTACTTTGACACCAAACACAAGCCCCACTTCTATCCTTCTTTTTGCGCTTCACTTATTTTCTTTCCTTCTAGTTTTTCCCTAATTTATTCACACTCCAACTCAGACCTTTTTGCAATCGACTGTAACCTTTGTTGTTTCAAGAAAATCAAGACTCTCGCTTCTTCTAGATTTCTCTTCTCTCCTTTGGAATTTTGTTTGTTCACACCTCCCTTTCCCTATCGGTCAAGTATTCAACCTCTCTCTAAGCTCTGCCATTCTTCAGACATACTCTCGCTACAAAGATGGCCACATTTATGTCTATTGAAGCATATAATCATACTCAAAAAAGTAATTAGTGGCCAAAATTATGTTGTTGTGTTATGTGATGTTAGCTGACTCTTACTAATTCATGATTAGTTACATTTATAGCTTCTACCGAGTAATAGTAGTAAAGTTTGTTTCTAGGCTGTGGAGGGAGTATCGGTTTCCAGAAAACGAAAGAATGAAAATGATGGTAAAGAGTAAAAGCGAGGATAGTTGAAGAACCAATTGGCTCCGACCAATTCAAGGGTAAACTTACCGGTTCATTGATAATTTTGTTGATTTTTACATAAACATGTTATTAAACTAAATCAAACTAGATAACCAATAAGTTCATACCATTTTTGGTCAAATCAATCGATCTGGTATGATTTTTAAAATATTGGTTTCAACTAATTATTAGTACTATTTATAAATTCAACCCTTCACTTAGGTCAAAATCAACATGGCTGGATTTATTTGATACTGAAATTTATTTACTTTTTAGACTCTCGTGAATGCTTCAAAGGTGTTTAACAATCTTTCTGGGCCATTAGTCACCATAAACAATAGACACTTAATTATATTAGCTACAACTGCTTATTACACTAAATAACAACAACAACACTCAGTAGAAATCTTGCTGAGATGCGAGGTATAGGGAGGTTCAGTAATATGCACCCTTATCTCGGACTAGTGAAGAGGTTGTTTCCAAAGCCTTACCCCCTAACTTATTGATCTAAATATTTATGCTTATTTTTAAATTTGAAAACAAAGGATCATCCTTTCAAATACCTAGGCATATTAATAACTACCAAGAGCCTAACATTCAGGGATTGTCAATCTATGTTTGATAGCATACACATAAGAATAAATCATTAGAGTAATGGATTTCTATCTTTTACTGACAAATTAAAACTTAACAATTTTGTTCATAATAACATTTATGTCCATTATTGCATTTATCTAATGATTTTTAAGAACTTAATCAAAGTTATAGCAAGGTTGTACATTGAAGAACTTTCTTTGGTCTAGTAAAGATTCAAACTCTTTAGGAACCAAAGTTTAGTTAATTGAAGCTTGTTTTCCTAAAACTAAAAGAGGACTTTGAAATATTTCAATTAGAATAATGGGCAAGGTAATCACTAAAAAAGGATTTAAATAATTTTCAAGGATAAAGAAGCCCTCAGGGTTAAATAGGTTTAGTTCTATTTCTTAAAAGGAAAAAGATTTTTAAATGTGAAAACCAAAATAAGTTGCTCCTAAATAATGACTCAACTTACGAACCTAATAGACAAAATGGGCACAAAAATAAAATGTAAGATTAGGAATAGGATTCGTCTTAATTTAGATAAGAAAATTTATGTGAGCTTTATGAGATATATTATCATCAGTAGTTAAACCCTCCTAGCCAGGCAGTACATATAAAAATTTCATGTCCACAAAACACATGCCTAATACATTTGTGGCAATCTCATTCCTTTTAATGCGATGTTGGGCTTTTTCAATATTTGATACATTTACATTAATATATGTACCATCTAAAGCTCCTAAGCAATTGTGAAATTAGCAAAATCATATCAAGTCATTATCAACCAAAAATAAATTTTGTACCAAATAAAACAAATTATTATTATTACCTTAAACCACCTCCATCTGTCATTGGTGCTATTCTCAGGGATAAGTTTAGGGGCTTTAAATATAACTATCCATAACTTAAACATTGCTCTTAATACATTATGAAAATGTCTACTTATCGTCTCTCCTAAATGTTGAAAATCATACTTGATTTCTTGATTTCTCACGTCAAAAGCAAGGAGATGTAAAAATATTGCTAACATTTTCTCTACATCTATATTTTATTATCTTTTAATCCACAAATATTTCACAACAATGAGCTTAATACGTAAAAAGTATACATACCCACATGAAGTTGCTCAATGCATGTAATGTCACCATCCACAATCATTCCATTAAGATGTGTTATTCAAACTAATGGATTACAACTATTAGGCTCTTTTATCATTTTCAATATATGCCTCCTTAGTAAACTCCCTCTTTCTCTTTATGGAGTTTATATTTTTATATTTTTAACTTTCTAATAAAACTATTTATATATGCATTTAGATATAGTTTTAAGGTGTTGATTTTGTTGAAATGACTTAATTGGTGAAGTTTGAAGTAGTGTACAATAAGGTGTTATTATTTTGTGTTTTTTATGGTATTGGTTAAGAATTTGTAGCTTATAGAATGGTCTATTGTCAATTTATTATCATATATGTTTTGGTTTTCATGGATGTTATATATAGTTATGATGTTTAGTTTAATATGGATGAAATTTATGTTTTTATTGTTAAAGTCCACAAAGTAAGGGAAAAAAACTATAATTAAATTACCATCTCCTCCACAAGAAAGAGAGAAGAAAGTCATAAAGGTGAAAAAGGAAGGTAATTAATAAGCATGATGATTTAAACTTAATTTGACTTGAAATTTAAAATTGGAGGTAGGGGATGATGTTGTCACCTACAGGATAAGTTGTGATTAATTAAAACTAACTTAATTTTTAATTTGTCTATAAATATTTCATGTTGATAGTTATGTGTAAACTCAAGTAGGAGAAAATGACAAAGATTACAAAATGGGATGATATCAACATTAATGAGGCATTAGATGATAATAGAGTCTTATAGTAAGAGCATAGGAAACTTAAGGTAATATTGATAAAGTCTTGGACCATATGTATATCATATATGGTATAGTCTTTTAGGAAATGGTCCTATATTTGTGTGTGTGTGTGTGTGTGTGTGTATGCGTGCATCTCCGTGTTTGTGTCTCTGTGTTTGTGTGTTTATATTTATATAGGGCATAAGATTTTTAAATTAATTTATTATCTAGGAACTACGGAACATCTTGTTGAAGGCTTTTGATTTATAGGCATTATTAGATTATATGGAAATATGCTTTAGTATTTAAATAAAATTGCATTTTAAATACTTTTCATCTTTTTGAAAGATTTGAATTTCTATCTATATAACTTACTCTTCGGAATACAATATTTAATTAGTAAGCTTATTGTTTATGACTATTTCAAATGGTTGAAGTTAATTGTCCACATTATAGGCCATCACAATGTAAAGTTCTAGTCCAGTAGATGATCATATATTAAGTGAGGAAACAATTCAAATAAAAGAATTCAACAAATCTTCAAAGTTATGAAATCATATGTAGATTCACTTTTTAAAGACTAAAATAAGTTAAAGAGTTGATAAAGCAGAGTATAAGTACTACAATAAGTTGTTTGTTGAAGATCTTAAAAGTGGAACCTCACATTTAAAAACACGTATCAATTCATTTAAATGAAGAAAAATTTTCTTAAAAGGTCAAACATTTTTTTAATGCCAAATATATTGAAATAAAAGAATTAAATGATGGTAACAATATATGATTCTAAAAATCCAAACATTTCCTTAAAAAGGAAATTATAAAGCATGAATATCCACTATTAATTATGAATTATATAAATGTCAGGATGTTTATTATGTGACTTTAATCAAATTTTAAGATACCTACTCAAAATACCAGTAGAAAGGACAAATTTAAGATTTATTATGCAAACAAGAGTTCGCTATTGTTGACTAGTTACCTGCAATTTCTAATTACGTCATATATGTGACAAAATTTTTAAAAAGGGTTATATGGTTGTAACATCATATTACATTAAAAATAGTTATACTTTATATAGTTGCATTCTTGAGGTAAATAATGTTTTTTGATTTTGTTATCATTTTTTTATTTTACTATAACTAATATTTGATTTTTCTTATACATGATAGGTTCATTTATATTATAGAATATTATACAAATGAAAGGATAATCAATATATTGGTAAATTATTTAGTGGACTGAAACATTGGCGCAAATTTATTATTAATAACTTTGGAAATTATGGCACAAATAATGTTATAGTCAATAATATTAAGAGAAAATCGTAGATTGGGAGTTTATTGATGGATCAGAGGTAATTTCACTTGTTGTTTTGTATATTTAGTGAATCTAATTGTGAAAGATAGTTTAGAAATAATCAAAGAAGAGATGAAAACAATTAAGGATAGTTTGGCATATTGGAAAGCAACACTAAAATGGGTTGAGAAGTTTGAAGAAGCTACATGATAATTATGCATTCCTTATATAAGGAAGTTTTATATAGATTGTATAACAAGGTAGAGTTTGACATCCAAGATGCTTAGTATGCAAATAAGTATATTGATGTGTTTATCATATTGAGAAAACATCATTCTCATTATATTTATTTATCAATAGATGAGCTACAAGAATTGGTAGAAGAACTTTGTGAGAAGTTAGAGGTATTTAACACTATTTCTGAGTTATTTTTTGGCATAAAAGCATCCAACTTGAACAATTGTTTTTCCTAACTTGTGTGAGATAAATTTAGTATTATTTGAGTGGTTTATTTCTTCCAATGAAGTAAAAGGCAATGAGGAAACCCTGGAATAGACTACCCTGAACCTCTAACACCGCCTCCGCCACTACCAGTCTGTGCAAAACTGCCTCTCTACTCATGACCCGTCTGTCTAGCCCCTCCTGCGGACCTGAAGGGCCTGCTATGGCACTTGTTGTACCCTCTACTAGCATTGTCCTGGCTATCACTAGATCTCTTGCTCCTGGTCCCCTGACCAGTCTCAACTAGACTCTCTCTCAGCAGCTGCTCAATCCGCACTACAGCAGCCCTCAGCTCAATGAAATTGCCCATATCAGACTTGGCCAGTTGGGTACGGATCTCTAAATTGAGTCCGCCCTCAAAACGCCAACACCTGTCAGCCTCAGTAGCAATCAGTGTAGAAGCATATCCCATCAGCTCGTTGAACCGCACCTCATAGTCGGCCACAGACATCTGTCCCTCTCTCAACTCCAGGAACTCCTGCATCTTCATTTCCAGATATACCTTGGGCATGTAATTGTCCTGAAAGGCCCTCATAAAATCATCCCATGTCAGTGTACAGGGCCTGGTGGTACTGCCCGGAACAGTCTTCCACCACTGATACGCAGGTCCCTGAAGAAGAGAAACTGCATAGTCAAATCGCTCATCCGGGTCACATTCCATCTGATCGAGGACTCTCTCAGTCCTCTCTAGCCATCCCTCAGCCTCCGCAGGGTCGGTGCTGCCAAAGAAATCAACAGCCCCCTGCTTACGCAGTCGATCATATCTCCGTTCCCGTCTCACAGGAACTCGAGGAGGCAACTCCTCTGAATGAGGCAT
>JANIHY010000006.1:14854527-14867252 GCA_027479065.1 Erythroxylum brevipes | reverse complement strand
GGGAGCTATAGCATGGCAATCAAGGTTGCAGAAGTGTGTTGCTTTGTCAACCACAGAAGCTGAGTTTATTGCAGCTATAGAGGCTTGCAAGGAGTTCTTGTGGATGAGAACTTTTCTTCTTGAGCTTGGTTTCAAGCAGGACCGGTATATGTTATTTTGTGATAACCAGAGTGCCATTCATCTTGGAAAGAATGCTAGTTTCCATACAAGATCTAAACACATTGATGTTAGGTATCATTGGATACGAGATATGGTGAATTCCAAGTTGCTAGAGCTAGAGAAGGTTCATACATATGATAATGGTGCTGACATGATGACTAAAGCATTGTCAAAGGAGAAGCTTGAGATTTTTTGGTTGATGGCTGGTATGGCTAAATCCTCCAGTTAGTCGTGAGGGGGAGATTTGTTGGGTTTTGAGTCACTCCTAATTGGAGCCCAAAGTGTAACATCCCATTACCGATGTGATGGGCATATTGGTAATTTGGGACGGGATAGGATTTCATACTGTATTTTATTAATTGAGTATTTATTGACCTCTAATTATAGAGGAATGGGTTAATTGCACATGCATTTATAGGTACATGCATTCATGGCATTTTTCGGCTTTTAATTGTGGACACGGATTTGGGTTGTGAAATTTCGAGGTAATTAGGTTTAATTATGGTTTATTGGGAATTATGTCATAATTGGGTTTGTATAGTTGAATTGGAGTGTTTTATGAGTGGTTGGCAATTGAAAGTAACCTATAGGAAATTTTTTGAAAATTTGGGAGAAAATGTTCGAACCGGAAATTTTGGAGTAACAGACCGGTTGACTGTATGGTACCGAAATACTTGTCTAATGGCAATGGAAAATTTAGAGTTGTGATTTTAGGAATTTTATGATAAGCCATTGGAATTTAGAGACTGAAATTTAATGAAATTGAGGACTTATGTCTTATGAGCTATAGGTGAAATTAACCCTTTATATTGCCTAAGTTCAAAATCCCTCTTTGTTACATCTTAAAAACCCAAGGCTTTTTCCCTTCTCCTTCCTCTTCCCTCCGACGATTTGATCCTTCCCCTTGGAGATTCTTGCCTGTTCTCTTTCATTGTGGTTGAAGATCTATTGAAACCTTGGAGATGTTGATGTGTGGCTTGGTTATGGAAGATCACCGTGGGTGTTAGAGTTTGAGAGATTCTCGAAGATTTAGGGTTTGCAGATCTGAGTTTTGATTGGTAAGTTTAATGGTTTTAATGTTGTTATTTATTGCTGTTTGAATGCATTTATGGAATTTATTGTAAAGGATTGGGTAGTTTAGGGTGTTTAATGGGTAAATTTAATGTTTAGTGCACGTTTAGGTTAGGATTTTGCTATTTAGTTAAATATTTTTGTTTTGAGTGTTTTGTGGGTTAAAGCACCCTATTTAACTTTAAATTTGTGTGATTGTGGTGCCTTGATATATTTTTCAGTATTTTAGAGAAAATATTGAAGAACAGAGATGATTCGAATAAAGCTCGAAGCTGAACTCGAACTTAGGGCCATGATCATGGCCAATATGCGACGATCGTGACAGACGCATGGAAGAAGGGCCACTATCTTCCATGATCATGACAAAAAGCTTAAAGCCAAAACTGAACCCGAACCTAGGGTAGCCCTCCATCCATGCTTCTATCACGATCGTCGCACATTGGCCATGGCCCTGGGTTCAGCTTCATGGCTAATCTTCCATGATCATGACAATAGGAGAAATAATATTACATGATAGACAACGCGTACAATCTTTCGATTTTAGGTTTTCAAGGGACTTTTTGGACCCAAAAAAACCATAGGGTTACCCTAAATGGCAAATACTATATAAGGCATAGTGATGTAACCCTAAAAAGCTCTACATTCTGCCACATTTAGAAGACTCCAAGAGAGAAGAGGAAGCAAAGAGAAGAGGAAGAAGAGAGAAGAGGAAGAGGAGGAGAGAGGAAGTGGGTCTTCGTAGTTACTACCTTTCCCAAAGCATCTGATCCCTTCCAAGTGATCATTTCTTTTCATCTTTATATTCTTTCACTTAGAATGTTAAGATGAATATGAGAATGATGATTATGGGTTTGGGATTGTTGATGATGTTCTAACTTTTCTTTAGGGATTTTGAATTGATTTAATGTTAATCTAGTTACCTTTTGTGTTGATTGATTGGATGTTGTGATTAATTACGATACTTACATGTTTTGGTAATAAACTAATGGGGTGAATCGAATAAAAATAATTAGGATAGATTAATGAGAGTTAAGCTACTCAATAGACCATGTGATTAATCAAATCGGTAATTTGTACAGAGAGAGATTCCATGTGAGGACCCAGTTGTTCTTTAGAACACTTAAGAACTAATTAAGTTGTGGGTTGATCGTTAATTGAGAGACTACATTTTCAGCTACTCAATTTAATTAGGGCTTAGTGACTATAACTCAAGAGAGAGTAATCAACCCCTCAATAGTTTAGAACCGTCACCATATTAACTTATAAGTGACTAGATTCGCATTTAGGATAGGATAAATCCCTTTCTTTATAATTGGTTAATTTTCTATTGTGAGCTTTGTGTTGCTTAACTTCAATTTCGTTTTGCGTTATTTTTACAAGTTAATTTTTCAACAAACATATTCTCATGTTTACTTTTTTGTTTTATTTTTGTTTTATTTTTATTAATTTTTTAAGTCTTAAAGAACTTAGAATTAGATTAATTCACACCTCCTCATAGGATCAACCCCTTTTTTACTACAATTCATGACCCATGAACTTGTGAAGGTTTTAATTAGATTAAAACTTGGCAATCAACAAGTTTTTGGCGCCGTTATCAGGGAGATATCGAATTAGTTTAGTTATAGCAGTTTAAGGCATGTTTACCCTCTTGTGCCCTTGCACTTGCATGAACACAAGAGTTACTAGAAGTTCATGTTGGATAGCTGAAACGTTAGAACTCGACATCACTAATTTAAACATGCCATTCGAGGAGCTTGATGTGAAGTAGAAACTACAGAAGCAACCATGGCTGAAGAGTGTCAACAAGAGTTCAATCAAAGAGCCCAACAAAGAACCCTCATAGATTTCATGAGGCCAGGATTTAATGCAGCAAATTAAGGTTTCATTAGGCCACTAGTCCAAGCAGCATCATTTGAAATAAAACCTACTCTGCTTAACATGCTATAACCAAACACACAATTCTATGAATTAAACAACAAGGATCCAAATGCACACATTGTGAATTTTCTTGAGATATGTGACACCTTTTGATATCATCAGATGTCGGAAGATGCCATGAAGATGAGGCTTTTCCCCTTTACATTAAAGGATAGGGCCAAAGCATGTTATCACTCAGTTAGCCCCTCTAATGTCACGACATGGGATTAATTGGTGTGTGCCTTTTTAGTCAAATACTTTCCCCTTACCAAGACAACAAAGATAATATAGAAAATTACTAACTTCCAGCAAGGTGATGGGGAATCAATATATGAAGTGTAAGACGTGGCCTCATCATAACCTGCCAAAGGAGTTCTACCTACAAACATTTTACAATGGGTTAAACCCACATACAAGAGGCATAATAGATGAAGTATCAAGAGTTTCCCTTATGCACAAGATATGGATGAAGCTGAGGAGTTGTTAGAAGAGATGGTAAGCAATAGCTATTTGTGGACAAATGAGCGGAGTAGACAACCCGTAACTTTTCAAGAGTAGAAAAAAGTTATAACTGTTGACCAAATAACAAAAATGCAAGCTAAAATTGGCAATCTAACTTGACAACTAAACAATATAAAGGCCTCTTCCTCAACTTATGTGAAAGTTGTTTAGCTGAAGTGTGAGCTATATAGGCATTAGACCACCATACCATTAACTATTCCCTAATGAACAGTCATAAACCATAATAGGTAAATTATATGGGAGCCTAGCTCGGCAGAAGTGGAAGGAACAACCTTATTCGAAAACTTACAATCTTAGGTGGAAGAACCACCCTAACTTCTCTTGGGCAAACAATATAGGAGGTCATTTTAAACCTCAAAGACCTCCTAGATTCCAACAGAAGAAACCCAATTTTGCGGAAACTAAACTAGACAGAATTTTGGATAAACTTAGAAGCCTAAATGAAGCTCAAAATAATTTGGAAGCAATATTCGATAGTAACAAAGAATCATACTTACTCTCGAATCTTGCTTCTTCCATCCATAATTTAGAGGTTTAGTTATTTGGAAAACACTTTGTCTACACTAAATGTAGGAAGTTTTCCTACAAGTTTTAGAACAGAACCTAGGGAGAAATTAAAAACTATCATACTTTGGAGTGGGAAGGAACTTGAGCAACCCACAAAGACAGCAACTGTACCCCCTCCTCTTATTGAGAAAGACCAAGGAAACGGGAAAGAAGTGGATATGATAAATACCCTCCTTATGTCGCCCCTCCACCATATCAACCCAAGGTTCCCTATCCTCAGTGATTGCAGAAGAATAAATTAGATGCACAATTTGAAAAATTCATAGGTAAATTAAAGACACTGCAGATAAATCTTTCATTCGTCGAGGTTTTGGAGCATATGCCTAAATATGCTAAGTTTTTTAAGGACATATTATCAAAGATGCATACTTGGGAAGAAAACCAAATGTTAGCTTTAACTGGCACCTGTAGTTCCATAGTCACTAGCCAGATGCCATCCAAGCTAAAAGATCTAGGGAGTTTCAAAATACCATATGTAGTTGGTGAATTTGAATTCACAGAGTGCCTATGCAATTTAGGAGTAAGTATTAATTTTATGTCTTTGTCGACATTTATGAAATTGGGGCTAATTAAGGTAAAGCCAACATCAATGCTAATTTAGTTGGTTGATCAATCTATTAAAAGACTATTTGGAGTGGTGAAGGACGTTCTGATGTAAGTGGATAAGTTAATTATTCCTATGGGTTTGTAGTTCTCGACTTTGAAGAGGATAAGAACTGTCCGTTGATCCTTGGTTTATGAATATAGGAAAAGTCATAGTTGACATTCATGAAGGGAAATTGACACTTTGGATCGATGAATGTTAAGTGGAATTTAATATGAACAAGGCTTTAAAAAATTCAATAGAAAGCAGTGCATGCATAAAGGCTGAAATTATGGATCAAAATTTGCAAGAATAAGTAAAGAGTTACATTGTAGAAGTGACGTTGATAGAAGAAGAGATAGCTAATGGAGATGAGAAGGCAAACAAGGTTGAATCTGAAGGAGATGATGAGATGGAGGGGGTGTTCAAACGCATCAAGACATATTAGTCCAAACTGAAGCACCCATACCACTTTCCACAGAGATACCACCCTCCATAGAGAAACCACCCACATTAGAGTTTAAACCTTTGCCTACACATCTCAGGTATACCTTTCTAGGTGAAGGTCAAACGTTACCCATCATCATCTCTAATCAATTGAATCGAAAACAAAAGAGTAGGGTGGTAGCAATTGCTAGAAGGTGAATGAAGGCCATCGGATGGAAAATTTTTTATATTTGAGGTATATGCTCAAATATCTGTATGCACCGAATAAACCTCAAAGAAGGATGTTAAAGGGAAAAGGAGCATCAATGGATGTTAAACCCTAATATGAAGGAGAAGGTCAAGAAAAAAAATCAAACTTTTACATGCAGGAATAATTTATCTCATAGCCGATAGTGAATGGGTTAGCCCAGTACAATGTGTACCCAAGAAGGGTGGAATGACAGTAATAGAGAGCAAAAGTGGAGAATTAATTTCAACAAGAATAGCCATAGGATTGAGAGTATCTATAGATTATCGCAAACTCAACACAGTGACTAAAAAGGATCATTTTCCTCTCTTGTTCATAGACCAAATGATAAAAAGGGTGGGTGGTCATTCGTTTTACTACTTTTTGGGTGATACTCAGGATACAATCAGATCTTCATCTACCCTGAGGTCCAAAAAAAGACCATATTCACCAGTCCTTATGATACCTTTGCATATATATGGATACCTTTCAAATTATGCAATGCCTCGGCTACATTTCAAAGATATATGATATCTATCTTCACCAATATGAACGAATATATAATGGAGGTCATCATGGATGATTTTTCAATTTTTAGAGACTTTTTGAGATGTGTTTAACCAATTTGGACAAATTGCTCCAAAGATGTGAAGATTCACATTTAGTGTTGAATTGGAAGAAGTTCCACTTTATAGTGCAAGAGAGGGATAGTGCTTAGTTATAAAATTTTGCATCAAGGATATGAAGTGGATAGAGCAAAAATAGAAGTTATAGAGAAACTCCCACCACCAAGCAATGTCAATGGTGTGTGAGGATTCTCAGGCCATGTAGGATTTTACCGTCGATTTATTAAAGACTTCTCACAAATTGTAAGACCTTTGACAAACCTATTAGTCAAGGATCTGCCCTTTCTATTTGATGAAAAGTGTGTTTTTGCCTTCAATAAACTAAAGGAGGCACTAACATCAACATAAATTTTAACACCACCCAATTTAACACTCCCATTTAAGGACATGTTTGATGTGAGTGATCAAGCTATAGGTTGTATATTGGGCCAAAAGAAAGATAAAAGGTTGCATGCGATCTACTACACAAGTAAGACCTTTACGAGACATCAACTTAATTAAACCACCATAGAAAAGGAATTACTTGCAGTGATGTATACATGTGATAAGTTTCGATTTGACCTCTTAGCATCAAAGGTAATCAAATTCATAGATCACGCAGATTTAAAATATCTTTTTGGCAAGAAGGATGCAAAACCGAGGCTTATTCAATGGGTACTACTCTTACAAGAATTTGATATAGAAGTGGGAGATTAAAAAAAAAGGAGAGGAAAATATGGTCGTATAACACTTATCACGATCGAAAGGAGGGGAATGCGAGCAAAGTGAAGATATTAATGAGAAATTATCTTATTAAACTCTGAAGTTGCTTAATAGCTGGCTATGCCATGTTTTGCCAATATCACAAATTATGTTGCTAGTGGTAAGCTTCCTTCTAATCTCTCTTATCAATAGAAGAAGAAATTCTTACATGAGTGTAACCGATAGATCTGGGATGAGTTTTGTGAAGCTTAATACGTTGGCCATTATGGAGCGAACAAAACAAGAACTCGAGTACTCAAAAGTGAATTTTATTGGCCACATTTATTTAAGGACGCTCAAGCTTTCGTGGCACAATGCGATCGTTGTCAAAGAATAGGCAACATCTGTAAAAGAGATGAGATGCCTTTATCCAACATTTTGGAAGTTGAAGTCTTCAACATATAAGGAATCAACTTTATGGGTCCCTTTCCATCCTCCATGGGAAATATGTACATTCTAGTGGGGGTGGATTACATATCTCGATGAACTGAAGCCATGACATCTCTAATTAATGAGGGGAAGGTTGTACAAAAGTTCATTAAAAGATTATTTAACCTATTTGAAGTGCCAAGAACTATAATTAGTGATGGAGGAGCACATTTTCAACAAATCTTTTAATGCTCTCCTAAAAAGATAGGGGTCCACCATCGCATTCCTACCCCTTATCACCTATAGATTAGTGGACAAGTCAAGGTCATAAACCGAGAAATCAAGCACATTTAAAAAAACAGTAAGGAGTTCGAGAAAGGATTGGGCATTAAAACTGGATAATGCCCTATAGGCTTATCAAAACACATTTAAAACTTCGATCGACGCTACTCCCTTTAAACTTGTTTATGGTAAAGTGTGTCATTTGCCTATAAAATTAAAGCATCATGCATTCTGGGCAACGAAGGTCCTAAATTTTGATTGGAAGTAGTCGAGAGAAAAACGCCTTGTGTAACTCATTGAACTCAATGAGCTTCGACACATTGCATATAAACGTGCCAAACTCTATAAAGAAAAGGTAAACAAATGGCATAATTCTCATTTGAGGCCAAAGGATTTGAAGGTCAAGGATACAGTTTTGCTATACAATTCAAGGCTGAGGCTATTTTCAGGAAAACTTAAATCACATTGGAGTGGATCATTTACAATAACCCAGGTGTTTTTTAATGGAGCCCTTGAATTAAAGAACTCAATCAAGGAGATCTTTAAGGTTAAAGGCATCATTGCAAACCATATCTCGGAGGAGTGATTCCTAAGGACAAGGAAGTGATTTCACTCCTTTTAAATAGTTAAGTGCACTTCCAAGGATGCAAGGTAAAGCTAATGACCACAACTTACCACATTTAGGAGTTAAATTTAAGTTTTGTATAGTAAGATTTTTTTTTGCATTATGACAAATAAATTTTCATGATTTGGAATGGTTGAGGATTACTAACTTTCTTTCTGTCTTTGAATCAAATATAAGATATGAAAGTAAGCTCAAAGCATTCAACTTCCACCTCCAACATCATTGCCACCTCAATCACCTTAATGGTTTTATATTTTAACCCTTTCTTTTTTAAATTTAGTCTTTATGTTTCATTTTATTTTATGTTTATTCCCACCTTAGATATTGTGTTTTCTCTTCTCACATTAAGGACAATGTGTTATCTAAGTGTGAGGAGGGCTATGTTGTGTATTATATGCTTTTATTTTGAATGTGAATTTTGCATATCGTATGTTAGTTTGTTTTAGGTTGTATGATGTGATTCATGTGAATATGTCAATGGCTAGGACTTAACAGAGTCGATTTAACTTTGAACATAGTCTTTTAGGTTGTGAAGATTTGTTAACTCATGAAATTAATGACCTAGGTTACTTTGGTTAAATATACACGTTAATTAGGATATGATATTAATTTATGCACCATATGAATTTGTCACATTCATTTATAATTTTAGGCTAATCAAATAAGTATCATCGTTAGTACCTTTTCATGAGAATTACTAGCTAAAGAAATGAGCTAGAAAATATTAATAATAATAAAAGCTTATTGATTGCTAAGTTTTAATCTAATTAGAATCCTCAACTACCGCAAGTGCACGAGTCATGAATTGTAGTAAAAAAAGGGGTCAATCCCACAAGGAGGTCTGAATTAATCTAATCCTAAGTTCTCTAAGGCTTAGAAAAATTAATAAAATAGAACATAAAATTAAACACTAGAATATGATTGTCGGAAAATGAACTTGTAAAAATAACACAAAACGAAATTGAAGTTGAGCAACACAGAAGTCACAATAGAAAATTAACCAAGAGAATTAACCAATTATGAAGGAAGGGATGGATCATATCATCAATGTCAGTCTAGACACTTTTGCGTTAATATGGTGTTAGTTCTAGACTATCGAGGACTGGATTACTGTCTTTAGAATTATAATCACTAAGCCCTAATTAAATTGAGTAGCTACAAATGTAATCTCTCAATTAACGATTAGCTTATAACCTAATTATTTCTTAAGTGTTCTAATGAACAATCGAGTCCTCACATGGGATCTCTCTCTGTATAAATTACCGATTTGATTAATCGCGTGGTCATTGAGTCGCTTAACTCTCATTAATTCAACCCAATAATTTTTATTATATTCACCCTCTCAATTTATTACTGAAACATACAAGCATAAAAATTAATCACAACACCTAATCAATCAATACAAAAGATAATTAGATTAACATTAAATCAATTCAAAATCCTTAAAGAAAAGTTAGAACATCATCAACAATCCAAAACCCATAATCATCATTCTCATATTCATTTTAACATTCAAAGTAAAAGAATACAAAGATGGAAAGAAATGATCACTTGGAAAGGATCAAAAGACTAGGGAAAGGTAGCAGCTTCCTCTTCTCTCTTCTCTCTTCTCTCTTCTCTCTTCTCTCTTCTCTCTTCTTCGTCTTCTCTCTTGGAGTCTTCCAAACATGGTAGAATGTAGAGCTTTTTAGGATTTCATCATTATTCTTATATAGTCTTTTCCATTTAGGGTAATCCTAAGGTTTTGGTGGTTCGAAAAGTTCAAAAAGTCCCTCAAAAACTTAAAACTGAAAGGTTTTCTGTGCTATCTATCACACGACATTGTTTCGCTTTCTATCACAATCATGGCAGATTGGCCACGATCATGGCCCTTCATCCATACTTCTATCACGATCATCACATATTGGTCATAATCATGACCTTGGGTTCAGCTTCAAGCTTTCTCTGAATCATCTTCATTCTTCAATAGTTTCCCTAAAACACTAGCAAACACATCAAGGCACCTCAAACACATAAATTTAAAGCTTAATAGGGTACTCTAACCTATAAAACACTCAAAACTCAAATATTTAACTAAATAACAAAATCCTAACCTAAACATGCACTAAACATTAAATTTACCCACTATACACATATTGAACTACCTACGAAAACATTATACAATCTACAACTATCAACATCCTCATAATTAAACTTTTGTTTATCCTCAACCAAAACAAAATAAAAAATAACAAAACCAAAACACAACATACACACATATGCAATAATGAAGCAATAACATTAAACTTAACAAAACAAATTTAACTACAAAGATCATCTCTCAAATTGTTATAACTTATTAACTTGTGAAACCTGTGTCTATATACGTTGTATTAAAAAATATATACTAATCAAAACCTTAATGTCAAGTTCTATCATTTTCACACACATATTGATAATTATTCGGTCAATCAAAATTGTAACTATCCTTAAGTAAATTTTCATAAAAATTCAAGCTATTCACAAAGATCAGTAAGCTTATTAAACAAAAAACTATTTTTATTGATTTTGATTGACATAAACCTAGTCTTTTTATGCTAAGGAAAACAATTGTGATGAATGTCAATCTGGTTACTCAACTAGTCATTATAGTCTTTTGACGCGAAGACAAACATTTATAATGAATGTCCCCTGGTTACTCAGCTACATCACATTCTCAACTAGCTACTAGCTCTATTTATAACCCGAAGGCCAGCGGAATAGTTATTTACTTATGATTTAGGTATAGCATTTAATGCTTCTCAGTCTTATTACTATCAACCTATGGCAGGTATTATTGCCTCTTACGATCTAGAATACAAAGTTTCTTCAATTGATGACTACAGAGGTAAACTTATGAGTAGCTATGTTTATGAAATTAAAAGTTATTTGGATGAAAAAAGAATGACTTGGGCTACTTTTGGATATTCAATCATATGTGATGGTTGGATAAATAGAAGAGATGCACCTATTATTAAGTTCTTGTGTATTCTACAAAGGACACAATGTTTTAAAAGTTTATTGATGCATCTGACCTTATTAGGAATGTTGATACTCTATTTGAAATATTTGATGAAGTTGTGAATGAAGTTGGGCTAGAAATATTGTTCATTTCATTACTGACAATAATTTCGCTTATAAAGCAGTTGGGAGAAGATTGCAAAGCAAGTATAATTATTTTTATTAGACTTCTGATGTTGCACATTTTGTTGACTTAATGTTGAAAAATATAGGAGATGCTAGGTATTTTCCTATTATTGATGAGACTATGAAAAAAGCAAAAAAGATATCTAAATTCATCTACAATTATGCATGGGTCTTAAATTTAATGAGAAAGGATTTCACCAATGGTAAAAATTTGTGCCGTCATTCTATTAAAATATTTACAACAAATTTCTTATCACTTTGGTGTTTTATTATGATGAAAAAAGAGTTGAGACAAATATTTACAAATGATAAGTGAGTTTCATCTCAGCATGTGATATCTAACACTAGATTAGAGGTTTTTAGAATTATACTTGATGGTAATGAATTTTGGTCCTAATTTGTCGTCAGAGTTTGTGAGCCTTTAATAAGGGTACTTCATCTGACTGATAGTGATAAGAATGCAACAATGGGTTATTTTTATGATGTCATAAAGAGGGTGAAGGAAATAAATCAAGGTCAATCTAAAACATAGGTCTTCTTTGTACATATCTTATCTTATAGTTATCATTGCAAGATGGGAAAGCCAACTTTACTATCCGTTGTTTACAGCTGGGGTATTTTTTTAATCATATTGTCTATTTTGTTTTACAAAGAAAGCTAAAGTTGGTAAGCAAATGGTATTAACTATTACAATGGTTATTGCCTTGAGATGACACAAAATCTCCTAAGCTCACAAATGGATATTGAGAAGGATACTTTTGGTGATTTTGGATGTTAATTGTTATTCATCAAAAAAACAAATTTAATCTATTTTTTCACTTTCGTTACTTGTTAAAAATTAATTATCACTTATTTTGTTTATGATGTTATTTTTATTATCTTACAATTGCTTGGTAGGACCAATTTGGAAGTGGTGTTCCAAAATTGCAAAAGTTTTTAATTCGAATTCTAAGTCAATGTGTGAGTGCAACAAGATGTGAAAGAAATTGGAGCACATTTGAATTCATCCATTCCAAGAAAAAGAATAGAATGGAGCAAAAAGATTAAAAGACTTGGTCTTTGTTCGATACAATTTAAAGCTTCGGGAAAGGTATATTATTATCATTATTAGGTTAGATATAATTTCTTATAATTTACTGTTATTGTTTACTATGACTCTTAATAGAACAAATAGTTCAATAGATCCAATTAGCATTGACAATATCAATCTTTTAGTGGATTATGTATTCTAAGGAATTGAGTTTGATAGATGAGAGTGACTTGGAAGATAATCTTGGATAGAAAAGCATTGACATGTTATTTAATGCAATGAATTTGAATGTTGGTGTGATAAGACTCCTCTCATTGATGAAGATTTTGTACCAAATGAGTATACAATTTGAAAGGATATTTAATTGAATGAATTCTAGATATTTGTTTCTCCTC
>JANIHY010000006.1:14814062-14825901 GCA_027479065.1 Erythroxylum brevipes | reverse complement strand
TACTTATTCTTATAAGTTTTACTTCTTATTTATTATATACCGGTTTTATAGCGATTCACTACCGGTTGAACCTCTAATACAACTCTTATTCGTTATTGGACTTGCATTCCAATATATCTTTAATTCTTTTTATATTCGTATTCGTTATTGGACTTACATTCCAATAACGAAATTGTTGTATTCAATATTCATCTTGGTACGGGTTATAAAGATAAAAGATTCCATAGCAAAATATAAAATACAATTAAAAAGTGGCCTGGTAATTTTAATTGCAATATTGTTTCCCCATAAACAATCACAGACTGAAGCGTGTAAATGCATGTAATGTCTGATATGCTTGGGTTTGCAGGTTGTCTATGCCCACAATCACAACTCTCACATTTGTCTATTTATACCGTCTGCCCTCTTACATGTTTTATCAGATTTCCCGTCATTTCCCACCATTAATCTTCGCTTGTCAGAACTCTGTTGTTGCTCTGTTCTGTCTCCAACTATATCCTTGCTACAAAGACAAGGTGTGTACGTTGTTATTGTACAATAAGGTAGAGGTTGTGGGTATGCTGTCTTTTGTTCTTGTAACTACGGTTTCTTCTATGGGGTTTACCGATTTTTGTCGAACAACTTGTAATATGTTGTTAAAAGATTCATCTTTTCGTCGAAATGTGTTGGCGCAAAGTTTGGTTCTTTTGAAAACTGTGTACAGAAAGCTTGTTTGTTTATCTTCATCCTGCATTGGTATTTATGCGAACTTTTGTTTTTAATCATTTCCCCTGTAGATTGATGGGGATGTTAGCACTTCCTTTTGACATGATAAACTCATTATTTTTCCTGCTTTTGTTCTGTAATGGGGTTCTGAAGATTTCGTTGTTAGGTGGACTTTGAACAAACCTGTCAATTGTTTGTAATTCTTTAGATTAGGACCAGCAATGCTCTTATATATGGTTGAATATGGAACAGGAGAGGTTTTGGAGAATAGTTTCTTGGAAGCTTCCAGAGAGGAGCTGCTGTTCATACAACTCTGGCCAACATTGTCGTGATTTGTGTTAGTACCGGAACAGGCACTAGCCCTTCATTTTCCGGTCTTCAGGCATCATCTTCATACTATTGGACTCAGTCTTTGACTTGTTTTGGTGCCTTCCCTTTTTTATTTTTTTTTACAAGGAAATGAAAACACTAAAAATCTAAAACAAATGATCAGTTCCGGGTCAGAATCATGGAATAAGGCTTCACGAACAATCGACGGCAGATCTCATAAGTACTGAAGGCCTTGCCTGGAGGTAGCTGCTAATGAGACTAGTTGATTAGCACACTGATTACCCTCTTGATAGATATGTTGGTGCCTTCCCATTGATTACAGCTAACTTGGTTCAATCATCTTTTATGTAACCATTGTTCTCTTCCCAATAATTGTTCCCCCCTACCATTTTAATTAGGATTCTTGAGAGATGTGACCATTGGTAGCACAGATTTGAATTTGCAAAGATAGAAGATTGACAAAGAGCAATAAGATTAAAGAGTGCTTCTTCAGAGGACTTTGAATAAGACTACTTTTCAAGATGGCGAGGTTCAGCTGCTGCTTTTGGCTGCCTGGCAGAAGGAATGAAAAGATGGTGAGGATAAACTCTGACTCGGAAACATATGTATTATAATTTCAAGTTTGTTGACCTGTGTGATCTGCTTATTCTTAACTTCTCTGTCGTGTGAACTTTAGGTTGACAAGCATTTGTTGAATAAAGTTGGCCTCAACAAGATTCTGAAATCCCTGAAAGTTGGGCCTGACTACTCAGTCAAACTTTTAAGGACTGAGTTGAAAAAAGCAACTTTTACTGTGTCAGCACCTAATGACATGCAGAACAAGTTTGCAAGTGTCAGGGAGATGAGCTGTAAGACTCTGGGGACGGACAAAGCTCCCGAGGTAGCATATGAAGGGGAAGATGAGCATGAAGAGAATGTCTTGATGAAGAGGGATTTATCAGATTTGGATCTGCAATCTTTCATGGATAATTCAAGTAGATATGAACTTAGTACTGAAAGGACGAGGATAGGCTCCTCTGATGCTTTGCCCACTGAGCTCACTGGGCATAATACAAAAATAACTGCAAATGATAAGGAGAAGGGTGTCATTGATGTGGTCCAAAATGGACACGTTAGTGATCCTGGGTTTTGTAAAACTCAGTTCTGTGATTCACCAAAGCTCAAACGTTCCTGCTCTAATCTGGAATTAAATGAGGTGCTGAAGGTATCAGCAGAGATGTTACCTCCTTCGAAGTTGCTCTTTTCTGGGGAATCACATGATCAATCAGTAAAGTGGAGAATGCTAGGTAGCCCTGCATCGGTAAGAAGCCATTGCAGCGCTGACAAAGTGATATTAAGGAAGCATTCTTCAAGCCAAGTCCTACCTTCGAGGAGTAGAAAGCTGCAGTGGAGATTGTTCCTTTGGAGCCACAGAAATGTGCATAAACAATTGACTGCAAAACAACAGCAGCAAGCTGTAAGTACTTTTAACCAGCAAGGTGGATACCATTCGGATACAGTTGAACCGAATCGTGCTGTGTTTTTAAACAGAACACAATCTACGGGGTCATTTATGGGAGAATCCTTGAACAAGGACCAATATGGCAATGGAGGTATAGAAGAAAGTTGGAGCGGCTTCGGGGATTCATTTTCTGGTTTTTGGCGCCATAACCAGTGGGTTGCTTTCCGAACTAAATCTTCTTCGTTCTCAAGAGTTGATGAGTGGGTTAAAGATCTTGAGACTCAAATGCCACCACCCGACGATGATGATGATGAGGTTAGCGACGATGTCACTACCTTCCCACCATCTCCTGAGAATGACAAATCGCTAACGAGAAGCATGTCCGCAAGTACTCGATGTCCAGATAATAGCTTGTCTGAGGAGATTCTAATTGCTAGCAGTATGATCCAGTCCCTGAATACTTCCACAACTTCCGCTCATACTTCTTCAATTGGATTAAAAGCCATACCCATCATGTCACACTTCTCTAGTCTTCGATCTGTTAACCTGTCTAATAATTCTATAGGTATGTTTCTGGTAAAAATATAAATACCATGTGGCAAAGATACGGATCTCTTTTGTTTTGGATGCTAGATACTTGTTGGTGTTAAAGGAGCTGCATGTTTGTTTGTTCCTCGGTTTCAGTTTGCATAACCTCAGGATCATTGCCAAAGGGCCTTCATGTGTTAAACTTGTCAAGAAATAAGATCAGCACTATCGAAGGACTGAGAGACCTAACTCGATTGCGAGCGCTTGATCTCAGATATAATCGCATAGCTCGAATAGGACAAGGTGTCATTCCTAATAAACTGAATATTTAACAATTCCTCTTTATATCTTACGTATTTCCTTTTCCTGAGAATTGACACTTTAGACTTCTCGGTTATGTGGTTTGAATTTTCTTGGGTGTTTGTGATGTCAGGACTGTCAAACTGCACAACAATCAAGGAACTTTTTCTTGGTGGCAATAAGATTAGCAATGTTGAAGGATTGCATAGGCTCCTGAAGCTCACAGTCCTGGACTTGAGCTTTAACAAGATTACAACTGCCAAAGCTTTGGGTCAGCTTGTTGCCAACTACCACTCTATGCAAGCTCTAAATTTGTTGGGCAATCCCGTCCAAAGCAATATTGGTGATGATCAGCTTCACAAGGCAATTTCCAGTCTTCTTCCGAAGTGTGTGTACTTGAACAAGCAGCCCATAAAATCACGGAGAGTAAGGGAGGTCGTCACAGACAGTGTTAAGAAAGCTGCCCTCGGGACCACCTTTAACTGTCGCAGAAAGGCGATAAGGAGAGTCAGCAGCAGTGTCTCATCCTCCAGCGTCAGTAGAAACAGTGCCAGTGGTGCATATAGAAGCCGGAACAGGTCAGAAAACCAAACCAATTACCTAAAGAAGACACCATCTTTACGTTCTTCTTCATTCCATTGAAAGATTCTTCTTTCAGAGTATGTTCAGTTCTTGGCAATGGTTTTGCTCTCAAACAGTTTTCACCACTGCCTTGAAGCCACTCGCACATTTGTGGTATTCCTCAGGACCTTCGTTCTCTCTTGGATGTGTGTGAGTGTGTGACTGTCGGATTTCTTGGAATTCCCAAGTGATGTTAGCTTGACACATTTACCTTAACAAGAATAAGTGTGAGAAGTTGCAGTGCTAGACCAGAGCATCCCTCGAGACTAATTTGGATGTGTGTTGATAGGTTCCTTGTAGAATTCAGGCTTTATCAACGTGAGTGCCATCTCTATCTCCTCTTGCATGGCCATGGGCATGTTAAAAGATGCATGAAATCAAGCAATAAATAAGACACACGCAATGGAGAATTGGTATTTGGTATTATCGGAAACCAATTGTTTCCTTAGTTTAGTTGCAGGACGCTACAGCTATGAGCATGACGGAAACTGGTACATCAATGCAAGCTACTGGAAAGTCAATGGGGCAACCGTTTGATCAAATAGAACTAGCTTACGATGTGAAGACGAATAATTTTTACTAGTATTTTCCTTATAGTTGCAATCTGCTTATTCTGTAATCAGCTTCACAATATTACTTATGGTTGTACAATTAGAACTCGACAGTAAAATGAAACAAAAAACTCTTAACAAATTTAATTCTATATTCTTGCATATTTCCTGCCTCGACTTGAGTAATTACATGAACCTCTGTAAGCCTTACGGCTTTGGAAGTCTCGGTGGTTGGTTCCACCAGGATACACTGTGTTCCCTGTTGTCTGTTGTCTGTTCTCTGCTTTCTTCTTTCTGTTCACAATCTTTAATGCTATCGCTGAGCTTTATAAACATTCATTAACTTGAACAAAATGAATATGAATAAACATGATCCAACTTCTTGGGCTACTACTTCGAAAAAATTTGCAATCAGCTTGCCTGTTTCTTGAGGAAAGGTTTTTGACAGATAAGAAGTCTTTCATCACTGTTGCTATCAATGTCTATAACTCGAGCTTCCCACTTAAAACGTGTTGTTAGAGTTCTTGCCGATTCAATAAGTGGTACTGTGTCACGAATTATCACCCAGCCCTGCACCGAACACCAATATAGTCAGTAATCACAAAGTACAAGCATATTACCACTCCATGTTCAGACATATGTAAAGATGGTTTCAATGCAGGAAAAAGATGGTACAAAAAATTTTCATCAGATTTGTTAACTTCACTTTCAACTTCTTCTAAGCTAAACTGTAATGCCAATAGAAAGAAATCAAAGTTGATTACGGTTTCATTTACGTATGTGAAAATGTAAACGTTCTTATCCTTTCTGGTGACTGTCGTAGACAATTTTTATAGGCTTCAGCTAATTGCCAAAACCTAATGGTAAGATGACTACAGATAATGATTTACAACGCACAAACACCTTCTCAGCTTCATCACATTAGTAGATTATGTGCATGCACACCTGGCCTGCATCAAAATATATGGTTTGGCGAACATGGAAAAAGGAGCGTGGGGATCTGAAGACCAATGAAAAACTTAACCATACTAGATGACTGCAGAGGGCCGGTTAGAAGGTGAACTTAATGACAAATCAAAAGAAACTGGTCAAATTTAATATACTATTTAGTTTTAGTACAGACTTTTTTAATGCAAAAGTGCCATTTAGACAAGGCCCAGCACCATTCTGACAGCAATGCTTTTTCCAACGTAACCCTACTTAATAAGGCTCTCATAGAATTTATGTAACCTTTCATAGGCCTTAATCTGCAGGATATTTAAGCACTCAAAAGAATCATTAATATCCACCCATCAGTAGCATCATGAATGCAAATCTACTAGATCGATATGGTAGAAGTTCAGATACTACTGCAACTCAGCTATGCATTATAGCAGACAGTTAATGGGATTCAAATATGCTTACATCGTTATATATGGATCAGAACTCAAAACTTCCCCAACATTAGCAACGAGAAGCATAAGAGACATAAAGAATGTTAAAAAGGATTTTTGACTCAGGTACCTCTGGTCGAAGTAACCGATCAATCTCGATGAATATATCCAGTGAAGTGCATCTACGTCGCTGACCAGTTTCAAGGGATAGTAATCCTTGCATATGCACCAAATCATAAGTTCTTGGATATGTTGGGAATGCTTCGCACCTGAAAATCTAAGTATTCTTCTGATCAATAAGAAAGCAAAAAAGATAATCATATAATTAAGGAATAAACTGGTTAACGCAACACCTATGTGATATGAGTACAAATAGAGGTGGGTTAGCATCAATATGTGTATCAAGAAATGATTCAATAATGAATCCTATTTTGCATAATCCCGAACCCAAGAAAGTTACCCTGTGTGGAACTTTCATGTTTGACAATATGCTCTGCAGCATATGTCTATTGACAGTCACAATAGCATCAAAATCAGACCTGTGAATGGCAAGTCAAGTTCCTCATCTGGACTACATCTAACAGCCTTATTAGTTGATGGAAATATACTGTCCATGATCAACTCACTTTCTGACAATTAAAGAAACAAAAAAGGGTCCAAATCTTAGAACCAGATGTTATATTAGCCACACAATAATAAAGGACAATTTGTAAATTATAGCCTAGCATACTTTCTAGTGACCAGAACAATCAACTGTTAATTGTTTCCAATTGATCCACTTTTCAATTCCTAGACGGTAACATAACCAACAGAAGCAAAATAGAAAGAATGAGAGGAGATTTAAAACGTACCAATCATGCAACACCCCAACAAAGCCCCTATCAAGTATCAAAGGGAGATGATTAGGTCCATTTGTTGGGACCACATTCATAACCCAAACAGACTTGCCAGCTTCCAGCAGTGCAGAGTTAAAACCACCAAGATGAGCATTCATGTCTAACACATTTCTTAGCATGTTATAAGGTGGAGAAGGATCCTCTTCACCAGGTCTCTTTGGATGGTCTGAGAATATCAATGGAGAAAGAAGGGACCAATAGTTAATGGCAGCTGCTTTCCAGTTGTCAGCATCCTCCTTGAACTCTTCTGGATGCAAGCCTGAGAAATTAAAATATCCACAGCTTCAAAGTAAATAAAATTTTCTATCAAAATGGAGTTGAGAAACAATGTACAGAAAGTACATTACCATAAATAGCAATCTCATTATTGCTCAAGTGTGACCTAGATGGCCAGGTTCTCTCTTCAACTGGAATCCAGCGGCGACTGTGTGTTCCAGCTATACATGCTTCTAGTGGTCGATAATAAGGACATTCAATATCATGGCGTCTGCTGCAGAGTGTGGGGCCTGAACCAGACTTCCTATAGACAAAACAGTTTTTGCTAAGAAACACCTCATATAGGAACAGGTATCTAGAATAGGTATGATACATTAAGTAAAACCATAAATCACAATATCATGAATATTTCTTTTTCCAGCCACCTTGAGCTATAGCAATTCCTTTTACTAGTCTTTTTCCATACTACAGTTTCATCTTGTTGAGATAACATCTCCCAACAGAGACTTTCAGCAAAATCTTGGAAAAAGTTCCATCTTTTCTGATTCTCTTTGTTACGAGCATTAGTAATTGGCGAAGTCCAGACAAAGTATCCACCCGGCTTTAAAACTCTATCAGCTTCAATCAAGTAAATGCCATCTGTATCACATCAATAAATGATCAATTATTTGACAAAAATAAAAACCAGAAGAGAGCAAACAAATAAAAGCAACAAAAGGATGTGTGGAAATCTAGTGAATATTCACATAACAGACTACTAGCTTCTCTCTCTGTCAACCTTTAATTTTGATATATGATCAATAATCAAGAACTGGTACCTTTTTTGTCCCAATCAATGCCGCATCGTGAACAATGCAACATATCAAAGGATAGAGAAGGATAAGGTAACTGCTTGGAAGTAAAAGAACCAATCATTGCAGGAAGCCCTCTTTCAAGAGTAAGCTGAACTTGGCTCCCTGAAGCTTCATAATTTGCAATGCACATAGTTAAAAGCTGTTTTGAAAACAGATGTGCGCCAAAGCTGCCATAGCCACATCCTATATCCAAAATGGTTCTGATCTGCATAAATTAGTAAATAAAGCAGTACTTATCAAGAATTATTTCAAATGGAACAAGCAAATCAGACAAGTGACTTAGTTGATTCAAAATCTAGGGCTTGCTCAATATTACAGAGGGCATAACAGAGTAAAGCAGAACAAATATACGCACATAAGTCCATGTAAGCTAATATATCGTCATTAAGTTCAGGAATAGAAAAACCATTTACAAATACATCCACAAGATCGTAGCAAATGAATGAAATAAGATTCCTATGCCAGCACTTCAAAGGACATGACTAGGAAGAAGGAATACTAGTGTTCTCTTTTCCCTTTTGCTTAAAGCTGAGGTAGGCAGATTTGGAAAATCCAAATAAAGGAAATCCTTTACGTTTCACTTTCAACCAGAAAAGGAACATAGTACATGCATACGTTGGATGTTTCTGTATAATGGTTGGAACTCACCCCAGCTTGTATGAAATTGGATTCATTCCGTAGGCCAATCATTTCAGCAATTTGATGTGAGTAATCTTCAACACCATCAAACATTAGAGAGGCCGAACGAAAAGAAATTTGCTCTTCATCCAGCATCATCATCCTGACATTAGAAAGAGGGAAATATGAGTTGAAAATAGTACTGAAACCTCCATAAAGTTTCCGAAGGTGGTTTAACAGTTTGTCACCTCTTGGTCAAACTACCAGAGGAAAGCACCTCCTGTGCAGTGATTTTAACATTTGAAACCCAGATGACATCTCTTCCGGTAGGCCATCTAAGAGGAATCTTATAATTTACTGGTGGTAGCACAAGACAACTTTGGGTCGATCCTTGGTCACAGTGACGATCACTTTCACTAGTATCAGGACTGCCTAAAGCAAGATGCTCTGAAACATTGAAACATGGAACATAATTTTCAGACTCCTCCGAGCAGAATTCCATCTCTTTCAACCTTGAGGAACCAAGAGACAACTCGCCAATATCCCAAAGGTCAGAAACAAGTTGTTCTTGGAGTCGTCTATAGTTATGTACTATTTGACCTCTTGACAAGCTTGATATCGAAATAGTCCACCAAAAAGACCCAGTTAAAGCCAGAATTATAATCAGAACCAAACTAAACCTCAGAAGTAGCCACGCCAATTTGTGTCGACTTCTTGCAGTCCCTGTGTTGAATGTGTCGCACGCAAAGCCGTTTTCATTGACACTATACTTGGAAGGTGTTGTATTATCAGAAAATAGTAGACTAAAAGGCAATTTGAAGGCAAGATAACTATGATCAGATGAACGAGTCCTTTCCAAATCTTCTTTTCCCGGTTTGTATTTCTTTTGCGATTCCCATAAATCACGACTGTTCCCAGAGATCCGCAACCCTGATATGCCTCGATGTAGAGGCCTTGACATTTTCTTACCTGAATGAATAACAGCTGTAAATTCATGTCTGAGAAAACAAACTCCATATAGTCGATCAAACAGTGTTAAAACAAGACAAACAAACAAATTTTCGTGAAAGAAATTAAACCTTAAACTTCGGAAAACAGGTGACACCCAGATACTGTTTACTCATAAATCATATCCCAGATAAGAGACAAAGTTGATGCATAAAAATTGTGTCAAAACCGACAGTATTTTACTCCCAAAAGGGGCTTAAACGAGCTACTATTACTAAGAAAGACAAAAATGGAACCTTGGTTGAAGATCAATACACGAGCAATGACACTAGATCCACAAACACAAATAAGTTTATAAAAGAACATCCACAAACACAAATAAGTTTATAAAAGAACATACTTCTACAAACGCCAAATTACAAATTGAACACAGAAAGAGGAGAAAAGAAAGGAAATTCCGATTCAGAAAACATAAAACGGCCAGAAATGCAGACACATTTCGGACACGTCAGATGTCTTGACTGGAAAACAGCTCACTTGCAGTAAAATTCAGTTTAATTTAGTACCTAAGACTAAAAACAAAAGAGAAAGAGCAAGATTACGTGTAGATCAGTAAACCAGAATCATCTTTGGAATCTAACAAGATAAGAAGTGAAGTAGTCCAAAGAATGAAAGAGCGAAAGAACATGAAGCTACCTTTAAATGGCACCTAGTGATTCTTGAGAAATACTGAGCAAAGAATTAGACCCAATAAAAACCCACAAAAAATAAATAAACTTTGATGAATGTTTATAAACCAGCAGCAAACAACCGTTTTTTGTTGAAAGGTGTCTTCCTCAAGCTTCAATGGCTGTTTTTTTGGTCTCTCTCGTACCTCAAAAATTTCCCTGATTACGCTTAGAGAGAGAGAGAGGGGGAGTTTTGTATGGATCCAATCAAGGTAGAGCTCTCGTGAACACTGAATACACTCCCTTATATAGTATTTTGTTTGAAATATGGGAGGAATAATAAAATGTAGGGATTCACTCTCTACTCCCTAGTCTTTAGTCAAACATAAACAGACCAGCTCTTGCCTGCAACTCACTGTAATTATATAATTAAACTCTCCTTCATTATTCTAATATGCGTCAGAGGAAGTTGATAAATCAATAAATTCACTGCTAGTCAATTTCCACCACCATCTTGAATCTTTTTATATTATGTTCATGTTTATATACCAAGTGTTGCGGTGGAAAAAAGGTGGCATCTTGGCATTTTGATTAATGTTGACTAGAATCATAAGAAATGGAATTTTACAACGGAGATGTTGCGGATCCGAGGGAGAGAAAACGACAAAAGACCCTCCAATCACACACGTTTATTATAAACAAGGAAAAGGTTGTGCTTGTTGCCGGAAACCACCCACCACCATCCTCATACTTATACGGCGTTTTCCATTGGACGTTTCTTACAGCTTCACACTTGCATTTAATGCTAGTAATCAACTTGAGCCATACCTCGGGCTTGTTGAAGAAAGTCATAATAACTCATGACTTCTTCCGTAGCTTGGTACTGGTGGGGGTTTTATCTTAAATGGGAAGTAGTTACGTACATTAACTAAACCAGATTAATTTAAAGAATGGGACGAGATACCAAATGCCGAAGAGAGACTGCGACTTAAGATTATACAGAATTGTCAATTTAGTTAAACAAAGCATTTAACTTTTAGCAGATTCATGAATAAAAATGAAAATGGAGAGACTGAACTCCTATTTTGAAGGTTAGATGGGAATCATACTTGATTTACACTTTAGTACAATCTGGTCTATTTTAGCAATCCAACTTTGCTTTTTCTTCTTTTAACGGTAATGTTCCTCTGCTCCTCACCCTAGCGAGCCAATAACCATGGATCCACTCACAATAAACTAGAAGATTAGAAAAAGCGCACGTGCCACGCGACAACTAGCGAGAGTCAGCAATTTTCGAAACAAGTGGGGTCCACGGTGCCGCGTTTTACATGTCGGTGGGCCGAGCGCACTGAGGCAGTCTGTGTGAGCCGCGTAGCAGATGACCAAACCCTCTATTGGCCTTTTTCGTTTTCGTCGTGGGATGGCGGTGGAGTAAACGCGGAATTGGATGGCAATGGATAGAACAGATTCTTTCTTTTTCTTTTTTATTTGTTCTCGACGGCGATTGGAGTCTCAGGTGACGTAAGTTTAGTCACGAGAAGGGATAATGTTGTGACTTCATTGTTATCTGTTTTGAAAATCAGACCGGATCGATCGATTTGATTGGTTCGATCGATAATCGATCGATTATCCGGTCCGGTTTACTCTTAAAAATTATTCCTTCCGATTTATAATAAGTGTCGTTTTAGATACATTTTAATTATTCAAAATAAATGTCATTCTTGACTTTGTATGCATGTTTATAATTTTTCTTCCAAAATTAACCTTTCATTTCTCTCTCATCTTAATTA
>JANIHY010000006.1:14781693-14795155 GCA_027479065.1 Erythroxylum brevipes | reverse complement strand
CCGGTAGTTGAACCGGTCGAACCGGTCAAACCGGTAACCAATAAGGCCACCGGTTCGATGACCGGTCCGGTTTTTAGAACATTGTGTTCAACCATAATTTCAAACCTATAATGGTGGCTTAAACTACCATTTTCTTTTTTTCTTTTTCTCTTAAATTGTTTGATTGCTCTGGTAGTTGGAGTTTCAAGTTTTTAGCAAATTAGTGGTGATATAAACTAAAGAAGCTAATTTTCAATTTGGAGTCTCTATGTGCCAAGTTTTGCCTTTTTAAACACAAACAGCAGTCGCAATAAGCATTAAAACCTATGATAATCTTAGGAATGATTAGAGGTCTCAAATGAGATTCGAGTTTTGTATTGTAAAAACATATATGTATGGTCAACATAATGATGGCTATAGGTAGTGGTAATTTCATACGTACCCAATCCAAATGTAACATCAATTTGGCTTGGGCCAAAAGTATTTAACATTTTCAATTAAATATAAATTAAACTCTAATATATTTTAGAACGATTCAATTTTAATCTTAACATTTTTAAAATATATTTAAAATATATCTTAAGTGGGTAATGATGTTACACTTTATATAATCAATAAATACACATGGCAATGTGACTGAATTTAAAATTTAAAACTTTAAATAATTTTTAATTATTTTGTAACAAAAATTAAGTTTAATTTTGATGTCCCTCCTTTCTCTCTCTCTCTCTAGTTTTCCTTTCTTAACTTCTTTGATTCTATTGTAAACACTTCATTCTAACTATCGCGAACACCTCTCTCTAATTTCTCTGACACCAGCTCCTCATTCTTTGTCCCAATCTCGATTTAATATGGCGACGCTACAAACATTCCTCTCTCTTTCGCACCAGCTCCTCCTTTCACTTCTTAGTTCTCATTCTACTTTGCACCAACTCTCTCTCGTATCGTATCCAAGTAACTCACTTTCCTACTCACGCTCATCCATCATCCAAAGATGCAAAATCAATTTGTGGTTAGAATTACTAAAGTTATTTTTACACTTTCCCTTTATAGTGTAAAAACATTAAGGGTACTAATAATTTATTTATGGACCATATGAGAATTTTATTATGATTTCTTGATTTCAATTGCCTATACAAAGCTCTCTTCATCACGCTCATAGTTTTATTTACTTCTGTAAAATTTCTCCTAGATGAAGTGCAAAGTAGTGTTGGACATTTTTTACTTTTCCCATAAAGTTGGATAACATTTTATTACATTTTTTGTTTTTTCAAATGACTTATCAGCTAAGTTACGTAATTTGATTCGGATAAGGATAATAAGTGATCCAATAAATGATATAAATCAACGAGTTAAAGTTCAGGTGAAAAATGGATATCGATTAGTGTGAATCGGACTTATATCGAGCTTATGATGGGAAACCCGATATGGAAACTATATATATAAAGGTTAAGGTCTCCTACAGTTACTCATATCATTTATAATTATAAGGATTCTCTGATTCGTTAAGAGAGTTTACTTTTTGAGAAAACTTTAGAAAGACGTTGATCACGGTCTAGTGAACAGTTCCAATGAAGGCGATGGATTCGCGCTTGTTTGAGCTTCAGAAAGCTCGTTTGAAGTTACAGAACTGGAATCAAATATTTTTCGCATTTCTTCATTTATTGCCCTTTTAAGTTTGATCCAAGATACGTAACTAAGGTATCATTACGTTTTACACGTGATATTAAAGAAGTGACGTGATTAGGTGGTTAAAAACAAATATTTTTTAGTTTTTTCTCCCTAAGATTTTGAAGAGTTAACTTCTGTTTCTTGGTTTTTTCTTACCTTTTATTGCATGAAAGTAGTATAAATGTGTTTAGCCTTGAAAAATAGGTTGAAAACGAGCCCGGGAGTGCAAAAAAGACCCAAAATATGCTGAAAATTCCCATTTTTTGACAAGACGACGGAAACTGTCGGGTGCGTGTAGGACATGCTCCCGATGAGTGAACAATACCACGCACCAGACAAGCGATCCACACGTGGGTGGATAGGAACAAGCCACACATGTGCCTATCAATAAGCTCGCGTGAGTGCTTGTCTGGCACGTGTCATGCACGCGCCATGCAAATTGAAGACTAGTTGCTCTACGACGCGTGTGGCCCATGCACTGCACCCTCCCATATGCAGCTGACATCATTGTAAACGTTAGCGGATGACGTCAGTGCTACAGTACGCTGACGTTATACTGACGTTTGTTTGCTACAGTATTTAAAAAAACAAAAAAAAAGATTTCCCATAAGTGCATCCTAGGGTGTTTTTGGTTAGTTTCTAGGTTTGGGAAATTTATAAAGTAAAATTTTTTATTTTTCTGGATTTATTACATTAGTGATAAATTAAAGTTTAACTCTAGAAAAATGAATTAAGGTGTTTTGAAGCTAATTTCAAATGAATTTTTGTGCTTTGGACATCGTATGATGGAGATACTTCAAGTTTTTGTGTCTTAGGTCTCATGTTTAGTATTCGAGATTGCATGATAGTTACTCAGAAAAAGAATTAAGACATTTTGAAGCTATTCTTGAGTAAATTTTTGTGCAACAAACTTGCCATAAGGGAGATACATAAGGTTCTTGTGTCTTAGGTGGTAGGTTTAGTGTCTAGTAATACACGATAGTTGCTATACTGATATTTTTCTTTTACGAAAGTCCCAAATGAAGTTTTCAGAGAATGTCTTCAACACGAGTGTGTGACAATGAGATTGTGCATTTGGGTTTTTGCTTCTATTGATGTACATTGTCACATACCATACGCCTATCAAGGATGTAAGGATAACATAAAGATATATCCCTTGTGTTTGTGAAATTTTTGAGTGCTGATGAGGATGTATTCACCAAAGTGGCCTTTCAAGTCAGCATTTTGAATTGTTCAAGGGATGCCTCTATTTTTATGTTTGGTTATTCTACCCAAAGGTATTGGCCTTACATAACATTTTGAGATGTACATAAAGACTTACGATGGAGGAAAGATGTTGCTTAAGTGATCTATTCGCCCAAAGGTGGCAGTGTCATGAGAGTTGATGGTTTGTACTCTGATTGCTTTTATGTGAAGGTCTAATTGCATATAGTATGTATTCAGCCCAAAGGTGTTTCATAATATATGTGATCAAATTCCCAAAAAGATACTATTTAATGGCTTTGTGTATTGTTGTTATCCCACATTTGTGCTGATGTAAACATTATTATTTTGCAGTCACCTTTTCGGTCAACAATATCAGTGTCATCATTGAAACCCTGACTGGTTTTAATACGAAGAAGTGGATAGATGACATATTGAATGCTATGGAGATAACTGAGGTTGATATGGCCATACAGCAGGATAGGCCATCTCCACCTACATCCATGAGCTTGAGAGCTCATAAAGCAGCATATGAAGCTTGGGATCGATCTAACAAGTTATGTTTTATGACCATTAAGATCCCTAATTGACCATCTGCTTAGCGGACTTCTGGATACTAACATAGTGAAGGAGTTTTTTTAATAATATCTCCTAGAGATACATAGTCTTACCTAATGTTGAGACAAGTGCTTGATGAAAGAATTGTTTTCCATGAGGTAAAAGGAGAAGGAGAGTAATGGAGTACATATCAAGAATGATCCATCTCTACAATATAATGAAGATGCTAAAGATTCCTCTTCCTGATGTCTTCATAATTCACTAGACTCTAAATACACTCCCTCCAGAGTTTAGTAACTTAGTGATGACATATTATTCGTTGGATGAGAAATGGGACTTCAATGCTTTGATTGCCCTTTACATTGTTGAAGTGGAGAAACTCAAGCTTGCTACTCCTACAGCCCTCAAAGCAACTAAAGGGAAGGTAAAAATGAAGCCCACTAAGATCAAAGGTAGAAAGACTAAATCTTCTTCACATACTAATGCTGGTTAATCCAGTGCTAGTAAAGATTCGCATGACATAAAGAAGCCAACAGTATGAGGCCTAAAAAGAAAGACTATGACCATCAGATAACTCATTGGCTTATCAATTTATGAATCTAATTTGCGATAGTCACATTAAGTATTTGGTGGCTATATAGTGGAACATCTGATCATGGTGCTTCCACAGTGCAATGGTTCATAAAGTCAAATAAAGGGACGGATGAACTGATGGTTGACAGCAATGAAGAAGTGGATGAAATATCTATAAGGGAATGCATGAGCTGAACCTTGCTGCAAGGTTTATTTTGGTTTTTTATAAGACACATTTTATATGTGATCTTTATATCAATTTTGGACAAAGAAGGCTAACGTTTTGTATTTAATGCTTTTGTTGTATAGTTAGTATTTAATGCAAAACATAATGGTACAACTTTCTTGTCATATGGTTTGTTAAAAATGTGTCTTACCCTGAATTAAATATATGTTTCTTCTTATCTTGCTAAACAAGTCATGAAATGAAGGATCCTGATGAATGAAAAGTCATAAATGACATGACATAAAAGTTTAACCCACATTTTTAGAGCTAGGGTTGAGAGATTAACTAAGGAAAGCATTCTCTTAATTATAGATTATGATGATTTGGGAGCATGTGTTGATTATTACAGGGGTAAGTTGACTAATAAGGAAGAAGGGTCAACTTTTGTTTCTGACTTGTTGAGTTTGATACATACAGATATCAGAAGACCTTATATAGTTGTATTGTGCAATTCTAAATGTATTCTGATATTTATTGATGATTATTCCCATTATAGTTATGTGTTGTTGCTTAAATATTGAAGGTTGAGAACCAACTAGGAAAATTCATTCAGAGTGTTAGATTTGACTGTAGAGAACAATATCATGGTAAACATGGTGTTTCAAGACTTGAAAAGATCCATTTGCTAGGTATATGGAATTAGTTAGAATAGTGGCTTAGTTCACTATGCCAGGTAGTCTTGAACATAAAATTTATAAAAATCGAGACCTACAAATGAAGATGATATAATTTAGATCATATAGACATCATCTTAGTTTGTCATACTCTATTTTCTCATTCATTTTAGTGAGACATTAGATATCCATGATTGTATTAGATCTGTGTCACACATGACACATGTATTTGATACTTTTCGGTATCAAAAGCCTTGCACGATGAAATGATAGATTTTTGTTATCTTTTGATCAAATATTTTGTTTTTAAACCTAGTTGATTAATACAGTAGCGTGACTTAATCGAGTTTTTAAACTGTTTTCAACTAAAGTCAACACTGCAATTAAGTATTATCCAAGGGGGAGAATGTTAACAATAATTTATCAATTAAATTACGTAATTTGATCTAGATAAAGATAATAAAGTGACTTAATAAATAATCTAAGTCAATGGGTCGAAGTCTTGGTGAAAAATGGATCTCGATCAGTATAGATCGGACCCATATCAGGCCTGTGATGAAGGAACCTGAATTGGATGTTATATATAAAGCTTAAGGTCTCCTACAGTTGTTCATGTCATTCGTAAGTACAAGGATTTTTTGACCTGTTAAGAGAGCTTATATTTTGAGAAAACTGTAAAAAGGTTTAACCATGTCTCGGTAAGTAGTTCCCGTAAAGATAGCAGTGGATTTACACTCATTTCGACTTTGAAAAGTTTGTTTGAAGTTATGAAACCGAAATCAGATATTTTCACTTTTTTTTATTTATTGTCCTTTTATTTTCGATCCGGAATACATAACTAAGATTCCGTTACGTTTTACAAATCCATCTCAATCTTGTAATAGTGGCAGGTTTTTTATAATCAGAATTTCGCCAAGAGGCCTTTAGTATTAGATTAATTTTGATCCGTAATATGGAAGTAAGATCCTGCTGCGTTTTACAAATTCATCTCAATCTTGTAATAATGGCAGGTTTTTTATAATCAGAATTTCGCCAAGAGGCCTTTAGTATTGGATTAATTTTAACGTTGTTAAGAACTTGCGAAAATAATTAGAATTAATTTCAACTCGGTGGACTATATCCAAACTAGCAATGGTTCAAACTATGATTGTTTTTGTAGATGTTCTGCATAGATTCTTAGTGGTCTGCTTCTGACTTAAAAATGGTGATCGAGTCCATACCGTACCATACGATGGCAAAGAAGTGTTTATTGGAGCAAAACCCACCAAAAAGAGAACATAGAATAAGAAGAGCAAAGTGAAAGTTTTGAAGAGAGGGAAAGGGAGGGATTATAATTGATTGGAGGGTGGGATAGTATATTAATGCAGTGACAGAGAGGAAAGGTTCAAGTGCTTCTTTCCATATTACAAAGCCAAGCCAACTCCTTCCACTTCCACTCCCACTCTGTCTCCAAATCTCTCATCTTTTTCTTTTTCTTAGACCGCAACTAAGAGTTTGCAGAATCGGAACCTCCTCTCTCTCTAGGCCACCTTTTTGCCCCGTTGCTTTTTCATTTCTCAATCCACATCTCCTAAACTAGCTCCATCTATCATTTTCTTGGTCACAAATCTCGTGCAGTGCCCCTTTTTGGTGTGATCGTGGGGAATGATAAGGCATGTTGGTATTCCAATAGATAAAAAAGAGTTATTAGGGCACGCATGCCAGGCACAAGCTATGAGAAATTTATGTCTATATGAGTGATGTATCGATAGTTCATGCATAACAAGGAGGCTTCCGGAATTGTGAACTGATATCGTTTGCATGCCATGGCTTATCCACATTATCGATCTAAGTTCGGAGACACCACGTTTACCAAAGTTTTTGTTGGGGGACTTGCTTGGGAGACCCCAACCGAAGAAATGAGCACATATTTCGAGCAGTTTGGAGAGATTCTTGAGGCTGTGATCATCACTGACAAAAACACAGGGAAATCTAAAGGATACGGATTTGTAAGTTTATTCAGTACCATGCCACATTATTCACTTCTGAGATTCCTTATGCATTGTTATGGTTAATACCTTGTTTCGATGGTTCATATAAATGTTTAGGTAACTTTCAGTGATCCAGAATCAGCTAGAAGGGCCTGTTCTGATCCAAACCCCATGATCAACGGGAGAAGAGCAAATTGTAACATCGCTTCACTTGGATGGCCTAGACCTTCGCCGCCACGTGGTCCGATCAGTCATAGTCTGATACAAAATTAAAATGATCATCATTCCCATATCAAATCAAATTTTTTTTTTTTTACAACGTGTATGTGTAATGCCATTATTCCAAATGTATTTGTTAACTTTACAGGAAGCTCACAAGACAGCAATATTCCATTTCATGGAAATTCCCCACAGGGTGCACAGTCATATAGAGGACCAGCGACAACAGTGCCTTCGCCACCACCACCACCTGTTATGTATCCACATTACGGGTTAGTTGTTACTTCATGCTTTATTACACAAGCTAGCGATCGTACGGATTTGTACGAAATGGTCCATACCATCTAAAACTGGACGTGTTTACCTATGCTTAAGTTTTGTCCCTGCGAACAGTTGTTGTCAGCCAGTAAATATATAGCGCATTACTTTGTATCTGTTGCCACCACCACAAAGATAAATCAGTAAAACCTTAGGTGGTGGTGCTGCTTGCAATGCTCCTTTCTTCAAGTGCAAAAGCGTGAACTTGCTCATTGACAGCTACTATACGACTTTGTGACCCTACCTATTCTCTAATGCAGAGGTCCGCTTGCTAGCTAGCTCACTAGTTTCTTGCACGTTGGGAATTATTTAGTTATGATGCTCGCTTCGCTTAGATGTACTACTACTAATTGATCACTATGGCGGAAAATCATTCATGCATAATATTGTAATACGTACCTACTTCTAGTTAAACAAATGCTCATAGTTGTTTTCATCAGAACTCTTAGTTTCAACGTATATATAGGCTGTTCATCCCAAGTAGAAGTAGCTTCAATCCTAATCAATGTTTTACGTTTCCATTTGTATCCCAAACTCGTATGTTAGGCCTACCATTTCATGGGACAGGGATTGGTTGGTAGCTTTAGTTGTACATATGATTTTGGTTTTTGGACAACGTCACAAATGCTCTTTGAACATTGGGGGTCATATATCTTGCTACTTTGAATATGTGTGCACGAATAAGGAATTGATAGTGACGTATCTAAATGCTGCGCTCTCCTGGTAGACAAGGATTGTGGGTCACCTGTACCTTAAAAGAGCAGTAATATTCGACCATGAATATAGATTAAACAGTTATAAGAGCTATGTTTTCCTTCAACCTGATACCGAGGATTCATCTGAAATTGAAAAGATATGTTTTTCCTTGATGAAGTCGTGGTATCACATTTAATATTCAGTATGTACAATAGTCAACATCATCTGTTGATAACAGTTGTTTTCATGGTAGGTCCCAGGGGCAGATGGAGTATATTCTGAGATAATTTTTTCTGTAAATTTAATTGATTCTACTTTTGCAGGTACCCGCACTGCACTCCTGATTATGGGTACCACCAGGTCTGTCTGTCTGTTGAATTCAGCCTTTGATTAATTCAAAGCATAACTTCGATGGGTTAAATTTGCAGGTTGTCTACAACCCACAAGTTCAACAGCCTCATTACTATCAACAAATGTACGGAGCCTCCTCTTCCGTGATTCCACCGTACTACTATGGCTATTCTTTGCTTCCTCCAAGAGGATTGCTTTCTCCAACTCATCAGAACCAACGTGCACCTGGACCCTCTTATGTTTATTACCCAGGTTCTGCAAAGGGATCTTTAACAAATGTATTCCCTCCACAACCAAGACAATCCTTCCCTTCTTCTACTGGTAACTAATTACACTCTTTGTCATATTCGTTAGTGACGTAGGTTTCATATGAACTATGAGAAAAAAAATGTCATCATAAGCGTTTTGCTATTGATATATAGAAGTGTTTGGGATATGATACGAGGCGTAGGGGGACCACGTGGGTAACCTTAACATGTGGATGAGCTGTCTTGTTATTGCAGTGATGACTGACCCAAATAATGGGTCAATTGTGTGAAGTGATGACAGAGAAGCATGTATACATATGTATAGTGTAGAAATAGTGACTCTGCATGTGGCTTCTGTATCATCATCTCTGAAGATGCAGTCAAGTTGCTGAGACGCCCACCTCCTATACTAAAGTATCTAAGGTTGATAACACTCACAGAGACGATCATGATTTGCCATACCACAGGAAATGGTCATGCTATTGTAAGACAACCTTATTCTAAGTTGAGAGAGTTAAAAAGAGAGTTCAAATCCTGGTGCTCTCAAAACCATATTAGGAATGAAGTCAAAAGCTTCATAATCCCAAGCATCTAAAATGATTCTGCTGCTGTCTCATTGTACTGTTGCTTATTTTGACCTTGAATTTATGTAGATTATTGTGTGCGTATGTGCAGAAGATACCCTTTTTGGGCAGATGTTAATCCTGTTATAATGTTTGGGTTCAGATTCACAGACTACGCCGCGGACCACCTCGGAAACGGAAGGCGGTACTACAGTTAGATCAGAAAGTCAAAATAGCTAAACACTAAGAGAAGAACATACGCGTGATTGGATGATAAAAATGCATAATTTGCACAATCTTTGATCAATTCTTGTTCTTCAAATCTCACTTTGAACTCTCATCTCTACCCCCTAAAGGCATATTTTGTTGGTCCAAAAGCTGTAGTCTATGCTCCTTCTCCACATCTACAGCACCAAAACATGGACTAATGCCCTAATAAACTTTGTTCTGATCCTTCATTTTGTTATTTATTATTTTACCTAATAACCAACAAGAGAAAATCATTTTTTTAAAAATGAAGTATGTTCTTCTTTTGGGTTATTAGTGGGCCAGATTAGCTTATGCAACATTCCATGTGAATTTTACGTTGACACGTCATGGTGACGCAAGATATTATTAAAAACCATAAAAATAATTTTCTCGTTATATATTTTTAAAATTTTCATCAATTATGCATTGTATTATCCTCGATAGAGGTACAGATTTTCAAGTTAACATTTTTAGAGAGATATCAATCAATATAATTAATTTTTGTTACAAATTCAGATACACATATATTTATTTTTATTAAATCATATTATGTAGTTGAAAATTAAGGTTGTGGTTCAGCCTGGTTCTGGCGAGGCTGCACGTTGCCGTTTGGATCCATGAAGTCGACTGTTGAACATGAGAATTCTGGCTTGAAGGTTTCTGCAAAATAAAGAAGGCACGTCAGGGGTTGTTTCCCGATAGACCCCTCCGACACTCAAGTCAGTCTTAGGTGCAGGTGAGATCGTCGTATACAAAGAAAACTATGGTTATGATTGTGCGTACCTCTGTTATGGCCAAGTTATACCTTATACATGGAGCAATAACTAGGTTTGAGTCTTTACGTATGCATGGGAGTCTTTCACCTGCGAACGGGCTAGGGAGAACGTGGATTGGTCATGGGCTTGGCATAGTCTCTAGGTATAAGACTGATCTTTGACGAGTGGACCGATCGGCCCACGGGTCGTTACGACCGACCGACCGGACTATAAGCCCCCCTACTCCTCGAGTCTGGGCGAAGAGAAGAGTCGATGGAGTACATAAGAGTCTTATAGCTCGTCTGCGATCTTGCAGCTCGTCCGCGATCTTATAGCTCGTCCGTGATCTTGTAGCTCGTTCGTGAGACAGCTCGTAATAAGCTCGGTTGGCCGAACATTAAAGGACAGTACACGATCGTTCGCATTAGGGTCGATCAATCGGGTGTCTCGGTCGATCGGCATCCATTAGTGTGTGACAACTCATATCAAGGGAGTTCAGACGAACGTCTTTGCTGAGCGCGTGAGGGTACTTTATTTAATCATTATCAACGGCGTGTGCCCTCTGACAACTTTTTCAGAATCAGAAACGTATTGTTCTTGTAACCGTTGTGCCGTTGTCACACACGTCCTTTCAACTGCTGCGCCGCTCCAGATTTTGAATAACCCTAATTCTCCTTGGCTCGGATTCTGCCGCGTGTCCGAGCTTGCCCGGATTTCCTCCACGCGTCGCGCTTTTATTGGGACTTCCACTCGACCGATCTTCTATAAGAACTCAGGATCAATATACTATGGGTTTTCTTCACGTTTGTTTCGTTCTTGCTTTCGCTCTGCTTTCATTTACTCTTTCTTGCTCTCAGTTTTCGGAAATTTCCTTCAACTGTCGTTCGATTTTCCCATTTCAAATCACTAAATAGGTATGACCTTTTTTCTCGTCTTCTCCTCTAAAGCTTTCTTTTCAAAAGTTCTTTCCTTGGTAAGCATGTCGATGGCCGGTGCTAGAAGTATGATAGAAGGTGTTGAAGAAATATCTACGAGAGAAAGGAAAGATGGGTTGGTTGTAGGGGCGCCGCCGAGAAATGAATCGACGATGACCGTGGGGGAGTTGAATCGGTAAATACTTAGAAGCAACATCCCCACGTCCTGGGGACCCCGGCTGGCCTTGGAGAACGAGCGAATCTACAGTAACTTGAGTGGGTATTTCTTCGTTTTCGATAGTTTTTTCTCGATTGGTGGTATGAGGCTCCCGTACGCCCTGATTGTGGACGAGGTGTGCGCTGCCTTTCAGCTGGTGCCGAGCCAAATTCCTCCAAACAGTTGGAGGTTTATCATTGGGTTGGCTTTACTGTGCCATCAGTTCAGCTGCCCTCCTTCGATTGGCATCCTGCGTCACTTTTTTAGGATGAACCAGAGCCTAAACTCTGGGGCCGGGATCCCTTCCTTTCTGTATAGAGATGCCCGGTATCGCCCGGTCGGGACACCTTCAAAAATCACTTCTTGGAGGATGAAATATTTTTTTGTTAAGTCTCCAGGATCATCCTGTGAGTATCGGCCGTGGAGGTATCCTTTAGCCGAGCTGTGGAATGATACATCGAGCGTATCCCTTAGCAGAGAGGAGTGGGAGGTGGTCAGGCGCATAAAGGAGCTCGGCCGATATGATTTCGATCGGCTTGTCCAGGGATATTTTGGGGGAGCTTCGACCAGTTCCTTTTTACTCATCCCCCCGACACAAATTAGCGGGCTAGGAGAGGAGGCCGCCCCGTCTGGTTGACCCTTCGCGGTTAAATTATTTGCTATCTTTTTAAGTATTGGTTTCGCTTTCTGATTCGTTTTATTGCTGTGCAGCCATGGTGAGGATAGAAGACTTCCCGGGGTCCTCCCAACCCTTTAAGTCCAAAAGGCAGGCCGAACAGAGGAAAAAGAGGAGAGAGGCGGAGACTGGCGAGGGCATCGCTCCACCAGTGGAGCCAGGCCATTCCACTGTGTTGCCGGATCTTTCGCCTACTGAAGATCGTCCTGTCGTGTCGGTGTCGTTCTCGATCGAGCCGGCTAGCGCTGGCCGAGCGGTTTTGGCAGAGGATGAGGAGGAGAAAGTGGTGCCTCCTCTTAAGAGGAAGAGATTGGTCTGGCTCGGTGATCTACCGTTCGACCCGCCAAGTCAAGGCGGGAAAGAGAAAGAGAAAGAGAAGAAAGGCAAAGGGAAAGGGCGAGCAACGAACCCTGGGCAGTGGGAGTCTGCAATTAAATTGGCTAAAGATGCCTCGATCGGGGACCTCGACATGTCCTGCCACATTGCTGAGAGGATTACTCCCCCCGCAGACGAGCAGCTCATGGAGAGGAAGAGTAATCTAGAGTTGGGGTCCCAACTCATTCGTAGCGGTATACGAAGCGCGGTGATGTCCTTCGCAGTGCTGCAACGTCTAGAGACTCTGGACCGGGAAGTCCAGGACCTTCATGAGCAGATGAAGGATTTGAAGGATGAGCTTTCATAGGTGAAGGAGGAGAGAGACCTCTTCCAGGCTCAAAGCTCTCCCTTGGAGGAGGAGAGGAAATCCCAAGAGGAACAGTGAATGTCCTGAGAGCTCAACTGGCCACAGGGGAGGAGGAGAGGAGCCAAGTGGCTGCAGAGAGGAACGGGCTGAAGAAGATGGTGGAGGCGGAGCGGGAACTTAGTAAGAAGTACCGCGAGGATTGTCATGCCGTGGTGGAGGGCAGGAATAAAGCCGAGGACACACTACAGAAGGTGTGGGGCCCTATTAAGAAGCAGCGAGTAGATGCGATCAAGCGGTGGAAGAGACAGTTTCTAAACAAGGAGTGTTTAGAGCTTGCCTGTGATATAACCCTCTCGGTTCTGAAGAAGTGCCACGAGGTTCACATTCCTGAGGGGTCGGAGTGCCCTTCATTTGAGGATTACGCCGAGCCAATTCTTCCCGCAGCTCTCGGCCTTTCTTTGGAGGATATGAAGGACAGGGCCAAGGGAGAACGATACCTTGTTCCTGATGAAGAGCTAGATCTTAGCTCTGAAGAGGAAGAGCTTTCTTATGAGGATATTCCTCCGGTTGATCCCTTAGATCCTGCTCCCGCCCCGATTGCTTCGTCAACCTCTGAGGCTTCTCCTGCGCATCCACCGACCTCCGAATCTTCCCCTTATGATGACTTTTTGAGCTTACCTGGTCGGGCTTGTAGTCAGGACGGATTTAAAGAAATGAAACTCTTATTTTTGTCCTTCATTTTTTTGAAGTCATTTTTCGTGTTTATGCTCTTTATTTTTG
>JANIHY010000006.1:14654871-14665667 GCA_027479065.1 Erythroxylum brevipes | reverse complement strand
TTTTAGTATATTAGAAGAGACACATGATGCTGGTTGCTTGGGAGTTGGTCTGTATGTTTAGGATAAAGGACGATAGGAATGATGACCAACTTCCCCCACTAGTTCCTCTGTCCCTGGCAACTGTAACAAAAATGTTTCATTTTTTCCTTCTAGAAAGAGAAGAAGCGCCAAAATGACAGTAATAGTAATGCGCTTTGGTTTGGCTTTGGCTTTGGCCACCCACGCGGCATACATAGGTCCGTTCATCAAGTTTAATATCATCACGCGAAGACTAAGAAATCTGAAGGTACGACGTTGGCACAGATTACGGGTCCCATTCCCTCCTATTATAGGCTATAGCAGCTATTAAAAATTTAGATTTTTTCGTCTAATATTATAGTATTTTATTGTGTCTAATAAATCTCAATCGTTTATTTATGTGAATCTTGTATAAATTTTGCATAAATCTCGCAAAATAAATGATTAAAATTTTGTGAGACAGAATAATATTAGACAGAAGAACTTGATTAAACTATCAATACCATATACAATTGATTGCAACATATTGGTAGATTATAAGACCATCCTCCGTCTTTCTTTCTTTAAACAAAACCCAACCCACTTAACACGGGCCTTGAAGCCACTTTCACTTTCTTCTTCCGTCTCTTGTCCGTGCACCAGTTTGCATGTAACTACACTTGGACTGTGGACAAGTATCTGAATGCCTCCCTTCCTGGCCGTCAGGCCAAGTGACATCTAGTTGATAAATCTACGTACCAAACCTAAATTTCTCCCTGGAAATCACTTCCAAACTATTTATCTCATCTCATGTCTAGTGTCTACACACCTAATCTTATGTCTTTTGGGTGGTTTAAGTGTTTAACACCGTCGTTACCAAAAACTATTTCAACTGTACCAGACAAAGCACTACACATAAACCCACACCCTTCTTTTGTCACTCTCTCATTTTCTTCTACGCATATCCTCTTTCTTGCTTTTCACTCTTCTTTTTTTAAATTTTGTTTCTCTCTCTTTTCGCCTCCTTTCTGTCTCGCACTGATAATAGATGCTCCTGTTTAGTTAGGTGGGTTGATGGCTCTAGTTGTCTAGCTTTCCCTCCTCTTTTTCTTCTTTCCTTTCTCTCCTTTTCTCTACCGCTATCTTCTTCTGCTTCTTGTCCTGTATTTCTGGTGAACAAATCGGATAATGTGTTTCAAAACCCAAATTATAAACAAAGAAAGTTGAAGTTCTGAAGGTAGGGTCCTCGCTTCCTCCAAGTTGGTGTCTGAAAGTTCTTCTCTTTTGATTGCTTTGCTCCCTGCTTATGCTTGAGTGACCGAGCTAAACAGGACTTGAAAAGAAATTATGCAAACTCCTTTTTTTTCAAGTTATGTGTTGGCCTTCATTCAGTGTTCTTTTTCTTGTTGTTTCCGATAGCCCGAATGAAATTTCCGGCTAAATTTCAGCATGTATCTGCGTAGATATTTGATCGTTAGACCAGTATTGTGCATGTTTTTCTCTAACTTCACTTCTGTTGTTTTTTTTTTCTTCGAGTAGTTTCTTGGTATGGGTTCCTTTAGCCGGATAGATCTGGGAGGTTGCTTTTTAGAATTCATTTATGCTTTAATTTTTAGATTACTGGTTGATTTTTCTTGTCCATATCAGTACCTCTTTGTCGTCTTTCGATTTGCCCCATCTTTGCCTTGTTATAATCGGAGTGCCTTTTGGTTTTGTTTAGTTCTTTTTCTGGGTTCTGTTATTTTGTTTAGTAGATTCTATACACCAGCTCCCACTCAATTTACTCTTTTCTAATTTCTGCCTACTTACTCTTATTAACATTTGTTTTCACTGTAAAATCGATATTTCCATCCATTTGCTAGACTTAGGGATATTTATATACGGGTAAGAGTAACTATAAACGTGTTATATATCTCAGGGTCAATCATTGGTTATATCAATTCACCTTTTTTGTGTGCAGATTTTGCAGGCGAAACCAGTAAATAATGTATATTTCCGTTGAATTGATCCCATATGAGCTGAGATTCGTGATGTATCATATGGATTCAAGATGTCTTTTGCTTAGAGGCGCGGTCTAACCTTGTATTTCATTGGTTAATCAGGTTCCATGGAGGATCAGAGTGTGTATCGACGATGGGATGAACTGATACCTGATGCTCTTGGCCTCATCTTCGCCAATCTTTCACTACAGGTGAAGCTAACTGTGGTTCCAAGGGTTTGCAAATCATGGCGTAGAGCAGTGTCAGGGCCATATTGTTGGCAAGAGATTGATATTGATGAATGGAGTAAATGTCGCAAGCCAGATCACATTGATCGCATGTTTCGCATGTTAATCATGAGAAGCTGTGGATCCCTCCGTAAACTTTGTGTCTCGGGTCTTTATAGTGATGCTAGTTTCACATTACTGGCAGAGCAGTAAGCTGAACTATGATTCTTCCTTCAAATCCCTCATTTGCTTTACTTGTTATGAGAATCTCTGTTGTGATTGCATTTCACTTAGAAGAAAAAAACCTTCTTCATGTTTCTGCATCTTATTTAGATGTCGCTGATTTTGAAGGGGAAACTGATCTAAACTTATTTGCTTTGTTGCTACATTGCATGCTCACAATTTTCAGTTGCTCACATATTCATCTTAAGAAGCACCACATTTTTTAGCATCAATAGTCTTAGTGGATGCTTTTGTTTGACAGACACTTTATGATAAGAGCCTCTTTTGTTTTTCTTCATTTTGCAAGTACTGGATCACTTCAGACATTGCGATTGACTAGGAGTGAGATTAGCGATTCAATAGTTGAACAAATTTCTGGACGGCTTTCAACAGTTACATTCTTGGACTTGAGCTACTGTGGCAAAATTGGGGCTCGTGCTTTTGAGGCTATTGGAAAACATTGTAGATTACTAGTTGGTCTTTGCCGGAACATGTACCCATTAATGGATGGCGACAAGAGCACCCAAGAAGATGAAGCTAATGCCATTGCGATCACGATGCCTAAGTTGAAACGTTTAGAGATAGCTTATCTTCGTGTCAGCACAGTTGGTGTCTTGAAAATTCTGTTAGGATGCCCTGAACTCGAGTATCTGGATCTGAGAGGATGCTGGGAGGTAGAAATTGATATCAACTTCCTCATGGAGAGATTCCCAAAGTTGAAAACTCTGGGGCCTTTGGTACGGGATGTCTATGAAATGGACTGGGATTCGGATTCTTCGGAGTATTTGCCATGGGAATTTGTCACTGGTGACGATGGGGAATATAATGATGATGACGACAACAGTCTTGATGAGTTGTGGGATGACGAGCGAAGGCTTGAGGAGCTCGAGCTCAGGTTCTACGAAGAAATGGAAGATGCTTGTCTTAATAGATTATTTGGTTGGCATCCATCTCCCTAGGTTCTGTACTTCTGTTTCCTTCCTTTTATCAGGATGTTCAGTTTCCAATTAGTAATGCTGAATGCGTCTAACGTGAACCTCTGAAAAAATACTGTATGGATGCATATGTTTCAGTAGGTTTGAAGCTATGTGCTTTCATGTCGCTCCAATGTTATATAAGTTGTCATTTAAATAATAGTGCTCACAGGGTCAGATGGGATGACCCTCAAAATCATCTTTTTGTTGATAATTATGATCAGACGCCAACTAGGTGGAGATATTAGTTGGATATCTTCTATATCATTAGCTTTTGGTCACAACCATATTTCCAGCAAGAGAGAGGTGGGCCACAATCCAATTTTACACGATGGTGATGGCTCTGAGTCATTCATGGCTTTATCCCCTGTCTGCTAGCCACCCAGCGAATAGCTTGGACTCGCAAAAACTTTCCATTTCAATGCTGCCATTAATGTCCCGTAAGCTTAGCGTGTTGCCTTCCCTTTTTCTTTAGTCTATTTTCTGATTCCTACCCCATCCAAAAAGACTCACGACTTTAAAGCTCTCTCTTTTTTCTCAGAGAGCTTTTCTTCACACGCATGTCTCTGTTGTTTTCTTTTTTTCTTTTACTTTTGCCCACTTTCGCAACTTCTACAGTGACTGCAGATGTAACCATCAAACGAGTGTAGTTCACCAAAGCATCAAAGAATAAAAGAGAGTTTGTATACAGCTGTCCAATCTAGATGTGGAACTTATGGTTTTGCTGACGACCTTGCCCTGTCGCATTGTGAAGTCTTGTGTAAGCACACAACTATACTGTTGGCACATGAAGAACTTAAACCTGCGAGGAAAATTCCGACGGAGTAACCATTCCATTTCCACAGGGAAAGAGAGGGCCTTGCCTACTGCTAAATGCCAATAGACTTTGAATGTAGGATCAGATTCACCATTTCTTCAGGGATGTTTGTATTTTCGACGTGCATTTGGATTCAAAACCTAAAACAGGGCATAGATCTAGATGACTAAAATATGAACTACCGAAGAGAGTAGCAATTAACAATGAGGTTGTGAATGTTGATCAGTTCTGCTCCAATTAAAGATTTTGAGTTGGAGTGGGGCACGACCTGTGGTGCTTTTTAAGAGCTCAAACATTTTTGGTGCTTGTCCTTTTCCGAGGCCGAACTAAAGGAATATGTTCATTGGCATGTGGACCAACTTGATATTCTGGGAATGCTTCCCCTTAAACAGACCGTGGTCCCCTTTATTTCAATGCCTCTTATCCCCCCCAGTTCACCAGCATATATTATTGTATTGTACTGGCAAATTGAAAAGAAAAAACAAAAACGCAGGTACATGCGCAGTGAACAGAGATTTACCATAGACTTAACGTGGTTTCTCTTTTCACGACTTTCCTTGTGGTAGTATTTCGTGTTTAAAGTGGGAGAAAATGGGTACCAATTTAGTGATGAAAGGGGTCCATCTTGAGCGTATGAGACAGACAGTGGTCCCTAGCTCTAAAGACGAGGTGCAATCATTCAATCAGAAGATTCGCTTGCCCTTTTCTTCTTTGTTCATTTGTTTCCAAGGAACAAATGTATTCTATTAAGTGTAATTCAAAAGCACTTTTACGCAAGTTACTTGTGATAGTCATCAAATTCCTAAGAATAAAAGGAAAAAAGAAAATATGAAAGTGGCATGGACACTATCTGTATGAGGCTGAGCAGAACGAGGCTCACCGGTTGTCTACAGAATGGGTGGCCAGGAGCATGCGGGCTTCAGGAAATATCCTGTGATCTTACACATTTCATTGTTGTTTTCTTTCGACGGAAGCAAAAGCGCCATTCCAAATTCCAATTTAGAGTGGGCAGAGTGTCATGTATTAGACTGTGATAGGAACTGTTGAACAATCTGAGTAAGAAGATACTCGACTCGTCAACACTGAGGGCCCATTGCCTTGCTGCTGTTTCATTTATTTGGATACCGCCATAATGTGTCAACTTCAATGGAGAAAAACTTGAAACCCAGTAAAAAATGAACTAGCAGATACCGTCTAGAATGTAAAAAGTACAATCAGTTGCGAACTCTAGAAGGTAATCTGTTACGGACGGAAGACTTATCCTAGTTTTTGAGTTTTATACGGGCCATCAAGATCAGCGTGGACAAACATGTACGTATGAAAAGCAAGGGTATAGCCAAAGGCCCAAATTAGGAGGGAGGGACTACATAATTAGGGTCCGTTTTTTCACTAACACAACTAATGTCATTAATAATAGAAAATTATTCACTACAAGAATTAATTCTTGACTCCTAAATTTGAGCTGCATAAAATAGAAAAAACTAGAAAAATAGGAACCTACCACAAACATGTTTTTGACTCAATTAAGAAACTTAAATTTGTACTCTTGACTTAATCAACTTAGAATCATTCTTCAATACTCTGTTTATGACGTGGATAACACAGTCGTAGCTTTCTTCATTAAACTCCATGTAATTATTGTTGATCCAAGACTGTAAACACTTGTTGAAGTGCTTTCTTGGTCATCCAATAAACTTGCCCAATTGTTGTCAGTGAATTTTGAAATAGCTTTATATAAAATTCCGTAATCAATTGTTCCAAAAATGTAATGTATAATATGTTTGGTTGTTTAAAAATGGTACTTTGTAGGACTTTGCATACTCTTAGAAATGACAACAACAAGAAAAATAATATAAGATATAGTGTGAGTTAAATAAATTAATCCACTGACAAATCCTAGAATTCCTTGCATTTGTCTTTTTAATTCCATCTTCAAGTTGTAGCTTTTTATTCACCTTTATGGGTGCATCAATTAGCTGGCATTCAAACATGTTAAACCTTTTAAGGAAGTCTTTAATATACTTCCTTTGAGAGACAAACCTTCCATTAATTACTTGTCTCACCTCAAGTACAAAAAACATCAATAATCTCAAGTCTGACATTTCAAATTTCTCCATCATACAAGACTTGAATTTAGCCCAAAAAAAAAGTGTCAAAAGAACTTGTATATATGAAATCATCAACATAAAGGAAAACAATGATAAAATCATATTTACCTTGTTTATTCGTCTAAGGTGTATGCTTATTCTCTCTCCTTATAAAGCCACTTTGCTCAAAGTATCTATAAAGAACCTTTTTCAACCTATACACTTTGGCCTTTTTTCTTTCATTTTCAAGAACTTCTGGGTGAACAATATAAACTTCATCACATAATTCTCTATTTAAGAAAGTATTTAACATTAAACTAGTAAACATGCCAATGAAATTGTGCAGCCAATGCTAAGATAATTCTCACAGTTTCAAAACAAGATATTATATGGAAAGTTTCTTCGAAATCAATATCGTATTAATGCACATACCCTTTTTCCACAAGTTGTACTTTTTTTTTTTGCAAACTTTCATTCATATTATACTTTTTCTTGAATACCCATTTAGACCAATTGCATTTCTTTCTTTATACAGATCCATTGAATGCCAATTTTTATTTTTCCTCTATTGCCATAAACTCTTCTTCCATAGCATCCTGCCATACTTCTTTAATAACATTATCAATTTTTAATGTTAGAACCAAAAAACAAAGCAAAAAGAGTACTTAGATTGTCAATTCTAGTTACCTCACATTCTTTCATCTAAGTATGCCTTCTTCTAACATGAAGAAAAGATTCTTCTTCATTAATTTTAATAGCTGTTCACGGAGTTTTAGTAGCTAATTTTTCAAGTGATGAAGCTAAAGATGCCAAAGTTAAGGAGCTCAAGGAAGTTGAGGACAAATTTGATTGATTGGTTTCACTACTTGGACCTTTTTCCCTCATAATTGGAATTTGAATTTAAGCCTTTTGCTATCATTTTTCCAATTCCAGCTTGCTTCCTTATCAAATATTTCATTTTTGCTAACAAACACCTTGCCACTAAAAGGGTTATATTATCAATATGCTTTTGATTAAGTGGAATAATTAACAAAAATATAATTTTTAGATTTTTCATCAAATTTGAAATGAACTTAAGAACTTACCAAACCATAAGCAATACACCAAAAAATTCTTCAGTGCCTTATCGAAGGTTTTCTATCTTTTCAAGCTTCATATGATGTTTGATTCAAGATTGCTTTTATTAGAGATAAATTCAACAAGCAGATTGAAGTTGCTACAACTTTAGCCTAAAATTAATTTGGAAGCACTTTTGTTTCCAATAGGTTGCTTGCTATTTCTACCACAATTCAATCTTTTTCTTTTACCAACTCTATTTTGCTTCAAAGTGTATAATGTAATCAGCTACATATGAATACCATTTTCTAAACAAAAAAGAGTGAATTCATTATAAACAAATTCACCACCTCTATCGGTGCAAAGAGTTTTCACATTTAACATGCTTTTCTTTTTAACCATTATCCTAAATTTATGAAAATAATCAAAAGTTACAGATTTATTCACTAATTAATAAACCCAACTCATTGGAATAAAGTTATATGTAGAAAATAATGACTCCCACTAAATGACTCTATGTTCAAGGGTCCATACAAATCAACATGTATCAATTTAAGGCATTTGTAAACTCTTTAAACATTTCCTATCGAAAATGACTTCTTTGTTTGTTTGCCTTATATGCATCCTTCACATAAAACAATTGAATCAATTTTTGGTAAGTCATGAACCATACCACTCTGACTTAACAACTTCAACCCCTTGATATTGAGATGCCCATATCTCAAATTCCATCATATTGAATCCTTGTTCACATTCAAAACTAGAGCAAAGTTTTCAATCTTGTACATTTCTAATAGGAACATGTAATTTCTTGTCATTTTAACTATAGTAATATCTTTTCTTGTTTTCTTATCTCTAATTACACAAGCTCCTTCATTAAACAAAAAAATGAGTACCTATTAACCATTAATTGTCAACACTCAACAAATTATGTGTCAAAATAAGAAGAAGTTGAACATTGTCAAGAAGCTTAATTTTAATTGTTAATGTTGATTGCTCTTGTGTCTTTTCCTTTAACTTTAATACTTTTGTTATCACCAAACTTGACCTTCAACTTTTGAGTCTTATCAAGCTCCTTGAAAATGGAAATTTTCCTATTATATGGTTAGAACAACCATTTTTAATGAACTATATTTCACTTGAAACATCATTAGTATGAGAATTAACATAATTTTTAGCTGCTATAAAATTCATTTGCATATCCTTGTATCAACAATCAACTTTCATATGCTTGAATCTTTTTTTTGCAATAATGACATTGGATACCACTTTTTGTTCCCTCTATCTTCACCGTACAATTACGTTGCTTGTCTATCTTGACCTTAGCCTCATCCTAAAATTCATTTGCTTATCCTTGTATCAACAATCAACTTTCATATGCTTGAATCTTTTTCTTTTTTTTGCAATAATGGCATTGGATACCACTTTTTGTTCCCTCTATCTTCACCATACAATTACATTGCTTGTCCATCTTGACCTTAGCCTCATCCTCAGCCATGACCTATATCTCAAAAATCTCCTCTTCTATGACCTCTTTTGGTTGATTTTTTTTAGACTTATCAGCTTTGTTTGAAGACTTTCCCCCTCAGTTGAAATACCTTTTAATCATTCTTTTCAAGTGATCTATTTATCCTTGCCTCATGAGCTTGTAAAGAGTCCATTAGTTTATCAAACAAAAATGTATTTAAGTCCTTAGATTCTTCAATAACTACTACCACATAATCAAACTTAGGAGTTAAACTCTTCAACACTTTTGCAATATTGTTGTGATCAATAATATTTTCACCACATGAACACATTTTGCTAATAATTGCAACTACTCTAGAAAGGAAATCTTGCACTAATTCTCCTCCATTTAGGCTCAAAGTTTCAAATTCTTAAAAAAGAGATTAAAGTTTCACTATAATTACCTTTAATTCACCTTGAAACTCCAAAGTTTTCCTAGCTTCTTTTGGAGCAATGGTTGGTACAACTTAGTAAAAATGTTATCATGAATAACTTGCTGGATTATCATTAACGCCTTAAATCCTTCTTTCAGTTCTCTCTCAACTGATTGTGGTTTGTTTTGCTTATTAGTTTGGTTTACGAGGACCAAAGAAAGGTTGAAAGATAAAAGTGGATTGGCTTTCTCTGGTCTTTAAAAGTTGAGAATGAGTTGAGATTTTGGATAGGTGTATACTCTCTCTATTATTTTTCACCATACGCTCTCACTTACCTTTGCTTTTGCCGAACAAGCTATTATGGGGAAAGGTTAAAAAATATGTGACGGAGACAAGACAAAGGGAAAGATTTTGTAGACTTTTCCTCTCCATCTAACTTAGTTTTTTTTTATGTCTTTTTTTGTACTCTCTCACAAGTCTAGACCTAAAAATGCTCTTATACCACTCTTATTGGATATTGATATAGAAAAACACTTTGCCAAATTACACACATATATTTAAGGTAAAAGACATAAGCCCCACATATAGTTTAAAAATCTTAGAAATAATATGTGATCTTTAAAATTTTAAAAAAAATCCTTTTACTTTTATTTTTTTTAAATTCCTTCTTTTAGATTTCAATTAAAAATTAGTGGTGAAAGATATATAAGATGAGCGTCAAACATGAACTAATCAAATTCTATTTAGATCTTTAAAAGTTGAGAATGAGTTGAGATTTTGGATAGGTGTATACTTTCTCTATTATTCTTCACCATACGCTCTCACTTACCTTTGCTTTTACCGAACAAGCTATTATGGGGAAAGGTTAAAAAATATGTGACGGAGACAAGACAAAGGGAAAGACTTTGTAGGCTTTTCCTCTCCATCTAACTTAGTTTTTTTTAATGTCTTTTTTTGTACTCTCTCACAAGCCTAGACCTAAAAATGCTCTTATACCACTCTGATTGGATATTGATATAGAAAAACAATTTGCCAAATGACACACATATATTTAAGGTAAAAGACACAAGCCTCCCCATAGAGTTTAAAAATCTTAGAAATAATATGTGATCTTTAAAATTTTAAAAAATTCCTTTTACTTTTTAGTTTTTTTTAAATTCCTTCTTTTAGAGTTCAATTAAAAAATAATGGTGAAAGATATATAAGATGAGCATCAAACATGAACTAATCAAATTCTATTTAGATCTTAAACTTGAATTAAAATAATTAAATCTGACTTAAATCAATAATTTATTATAATTATATTATATTACTAATTTTAGTCAAATTTAATTGGTTTAACTCAAGTTTGAGAGTCGAATTATATTTTCATATTAGTGATATCTAATTAATTCACATTTGATGTTCATACTGCATATGTTTCGTTGTTATTTTTTAACTAAAGTCTAAGAAAAAATATTTTTCTTGGAAGCTGAAATTGAAAATCGGAGGATTTTTTTTTAATTTTAAAGATTAGGAATTTTTTAAAGTTTTTTTTAATTTTAAAGATTAGGAATT
>JANIHY010000006.1:14518660-14519769 GCA_027479065.1 Erythroxylum brevipes | reverse complement strand
AACTCACCCAAAATTTGCAATTATTTTTCAGGACTCAGAAGAATACCTCGTTAGGCAACGGGCGTATAATGCTAGAAAAAGTCGAGATCAGTTCATGTCTGCATTAATGTCTGATAGAAATGTATTTTTTTGAATTTTTGTATTACTCATGATTAGGTCAAGTTGTATAGTTAACAGACTGAACTAAATTGTATTTATAAAAAGGGCCCTCGTGGCCAATGTACTTATTAATGATTATTTTTGTAAATTGTTTTCCGCATAATATATTGTAAGTGTATGTTTATGTTTCAAAAAAAAATTATACCGAGTTTTTGACTGAGTGATGTAGCATGTCACCCTCACAGGGCACGGATTCGGATATCACCATCGATGTTATGTTCGGGTCATACGGGAGTCGGGTGTTACACCTATGCCGCAAAACCATGGCTTAGCTCTTGCTTCTGGAACTCTATTTTTTGATCCAAGTCGCTATCAACACATAGTTGGACGTTTGATCTATTTGACTATTACATGACTCAATATTGCATATTTTGTTCATATTCTATCACAATTCATGTAAGTTCATTGCAAAGAGCATTATGAGGTGGCTACTCGTGTTCTTCGTTATCTTAAAAATAATCTCGAATAAGGTATTTTTCTCCAAGTTGATAGCAATCTCCAGCTATATGGTTATTGTGATCATGATTGGGCTATATGCCCATTTACAAGACGCTCTATAATTTGATATTTTATTAAGCTGGGGTCCTCTCTTGTTTTATGGAAGACTAAAAAATAGGCCACTGTGTCTTGTTTTTTGGTAGAAGTTGAATATCATTCCATGGCTTTTATGTGCACTGAACTTAAGGGGTTAAAGGTCTTTTTGGTCAATTTTGGTGTGTTTCATCGCCGATCGATGTGTTTGTTATATGACAATCAGGCTGCACTTCATATTGCAGCTAACCCTGTCTTTTACGAACACACCAAACATATTGACATTGATTGCCACTATGTTAGAGAGCAACTTCAAGCAAGTCATATTGTTACTGCTCATCTTCAGACCAAGTTTCAACTTGCAGACATTTTCACTAAAGCATTGAGCCAAATACAATTTTAGTTTCCCCTACGTAAGT
>JANIHY010000006.1:14508660-14513660 GCA_027479065.1 Erythroxylum brevipes | reverse complement strand
TGATGAAGATAAGCCAATTGAGTGTATTCAACAACCTGGAGAAACTATTTTTGTTCCTAGTGGATGGTGGCACTGCGTATTGAATTTGGAACCAACTGTTGCTGTGACACAAAATTTTGTGAATAGAAAAAACTTTGAATACGTATGTTTAGATATGGCTCCTGGTTATCGTCATAAAGGAGTTTGTCGTGCGGGACTGCTGGCCCTTGATGGTGGCAGTTTTCAGAATGCTCAGATGAATAAAGTCTACAATGAAGATGTTCCAAGTTACCTAGACCTGACAAGGAAAGAGAAGAGGATCAAAATGCAAAACCCTAGAGACGTTTCAGGACATGAAGCAACTACTAACGATTCACCTAAGAGTTATGATTTGGTGAAGCAAGACTTTTATTATGATATAGAATTTTTATCCACGTTATTGCATGAAGAGAGAGATCATTACAATTCTCCATGGAGCTCAGGCAACTGTATTGGACCACGAGAAATGAGAGGATGGTTATCTAGGCTTTGGGTTGAAAAGCCAGGAATGAGAGAACTTATATGGAAGGTACCTCCCCCTCTCCCCTCCCCTTCTTTTATTGCTTAGTTATGGTTGCCCATAAGCATTTTGTTCTATGGAATAAACAAGCCCCTCGTAGTAAAAAAATTTGGTGCTATCAGATTCACGATGAAATCCTGTTCACACTTCGAACATACCTTTATTGGAGATCAGAGCTGTTGTACATGTGCAGTCCATAATTTTGATCCTCCGATTTACAGAAGTAGATATTTGGTTTGTTAGGTTCTGTTGTTCACGCTTAACTTCAATACATTGCTTGATTTTCTTTTAGGGAGCATGCCTTGCACTGAATGCAGAAAGATGGTTGGGTTGCCTGACAGAAATTTGTTCCTACCATAATTTGCCTTGCCCCAGTGATGATGAGAGGCTTCCTGTTGGAACGGGTAGCAATCCTGTAAGTGCATTGTCCATTTCTTTCATAGCATGTGAAAATTTTGAAATTGGGAATCTTCTTAAGTCAAACTTACTACACTGTTTGATATTTTCTTCATGTTTGAAACACCTAAAAGCTGATAGTGAAGGTGCGATGCAACTGTAGATGTAGTAGTTGTGTAACATAAGATGGTGAAAGATCATGATAGCAATGGTATGTGTTCATTTAGCTAGCAGCAAACCTGTGATGGCTGGTAGTGTGTGATTGTCACGCTTTTACGATGTAACCAGTAGTTATTTATTGAAAGTATTTTTGTGGATTACAGTTCCTAAAAAAATTATTCTTTTATTAGTTCTTTGGGTTGAACTTGAAACTCATTCTTAGTTTGTGGTCGTTTATAACTTCCCTATTCCATGGCTGGCAGGTTTATCTTGTAGCTGGTTTTGCTGTTAAAATATTTGTTGAAGGAGGGCTTGAAGCCTCAATGTATAATTTAGGCACTGAGGTATCTTTTAACTTTTACCTTGCTTGCCATCTTTTTTCACATATTTTTCTAACTTAATTTTACTTGTTTGTAGCTTGAGTTTTACAGTATGCTATGCAAATCCAGCTCTGCCCTGAAAAATCATGTTCCTGAAGTTGTAGCAAGTGGAATCCTTTACCTTGAAAGTGGAACTCTCAGAATTGTTCCTTGGGATGGAAAAGGAGTTCCTAATGTTATTTGTGACCGCAATCTCATTCTAAAGTGTAACGAAGGTGGTTTCCCTTTTGATGTGTGGAGAAAAAAACACCTTGAATATAAAAAGGCTGGATTGCCATTTGAAGAACAATTCAAGTCATCTGTATGTGCACCGATATGCCCATTTGTCATAACAAAGCGATGCAAAGGGAAAATATTTGCTGAATTGTAAGTTCTCATAGAAGTAATAAGTTACTCTTTTAGTCACTCTTTACAGTTGTGCTGGAATCAGCATCAGTGTGTCTCCTTGGTACCAAATTTCTTTTCCCTTTGCAGAAGAGATACACTGTCATGGGAAGAGGCTGTAAACTTGGCTTCCTTCCTGGGAAAGCAGTTGCACAACCTTCACGTCTTACCCTATCCCCCTTTTGATCAACCAAATTTAATAGATATTGAACGAAAAGAGGAAATGCCCTTTGCTGATGCTGTTGTGGATGATAATTACTGTAAAGCAGATATTCCTGAAGAATGGCGGATCTTTGTCAGTATACTTTCCATGAGGAGGAAGAATCTCATAAGCCGCTTGACAAATTGGCATGTTTAACTTTCATTGAACTTTTTTTTGTTGTTGAAAATTTTGAGCATTAAACTAATTTTTCTAATTAAAATTTCAGTAAAGTTTGGAAATATATCAAAACTTTATCCAACAGAGGATCCTTGCTAACTCTCACATATTTTGTTTGCTTATTGTAGGGGAGATCCAATTCCCAAGTCACTGATAGAGAAAGTTGATGTATATCTCCCAGATGACTTTACAAAGCTGTTTGTTAGATATGAGGTTTATCCAGACCCCATCATGCTTTAGAGTTGATATGATATATATTAAAACTAGATGCATGACTAGTCTTTGAAATTTCTGGTATCTTCTTTTTTTAGAATGACGGTCTTAACAAACTCTATAAAGATTGCTCCTGGATACACACCGATATTATGGATGACAATGTATATATGGAACCACAAATTGGTAGTTCTTGCTCAAATGGCAATGCTGCAGTTACTTGCCTGGTGGAATGCGATTCCACAAATGGCTGTGTTGATGGTAGCAAAAAATCCTGGCACCCAAGCTACATCATTGATTTTAGTGATCTTTCTATAGGTTAGTGCCTTCCGCCTAAAAACTTTTTATGTCTGCTTCCCTGATTGTCATCTAATATGTGTGTATAAAAGACCTTTGACATGTTCTTCCCTGATTGTCATCTTATATGTTCTTCCTATTTTATGCTACATGAAATGCATGTGGATGGCTGACCGACAGATCTATATTCATATTTCAAGTTTTTTCATTGCAAAATTTTGCAACTGATTATTGTATCTTCCAGTACTGCCTCAAAGGAATGGAGAACATCCGATACCATACTCTTGAGTAGAGCGGCCACATATCCTTGATCTTCAATTGTTGAAATATTTAGTAGTTGATTTCTTTCTTGTGTTGACATGTTTAAGCTGGTTGGTCTTAACCAGTAAAAGAATTAAAATTTGGTATGTCAGCTCTTGACTTTTGGGAACAAATTAGTTTAGCACCACTAGATTGATTCTTGATGTCTTTTACAGGTGATCGCATCTATGATATCATACCAATATACTTGGATATCTTGACTTTTGGGAACAAATTGGTTTAGCACCACTAGATTGATTCTTGATGTCTTTTACAGGTGATCGCATCTATGACATCATACCAATATACTTGGATATCTTTAGAGGCGATTCCAGTCTTCTTAAACAATTTTTGGAGAGCTATAAATTACCTTTGATAAGGAGAAATAAAGGATTCATTGAGGATGGTGACAAATATAAACGACTTTCTTACCATACAATGTAAGCAGTTGATTTCCTCCTGTGCTTCTTTTTGGTCGATGTTTCCTCTAATCCACATATTGATGAACATTTTGTGTGTAAATCTGGGTGATTTCTATCTTGAAATTGATTAGATAGGAGAAGCGAGGATAGGGACAAATGTTTAAGTTAAACTTTGTTTTGATATCTCATTTTGGCAACGTGATATATGTGGGAAGCTACATGCCTGTAGGTGTTACTGTATATTGCACGATGAAAATATCCTGGGGGCAATTTTCAGTATATGGAAGGAACTCAGAACGGCGAATTCATGGGAAGAAGTAGAGCTGACCGTCTGGGGAGAACTAAACAATTACCAGTACAGCTCATGACTCTTTCTTTCGTTTCTCATATCTTCGGTGATTAGGCCTCAATATATCATAACCTGATACGTAACATATATTGTTTGTCAATATTTTGCCAAGATTGGAGAGCATCATGAGTTTTTCTTTGTGATAGATGATAGATCAAATAGTATTCTTCGGTAATAATTTAAAAACTGCATTTGCATCTTGCAGAAATGTATTTTCTTTTTTTTTTGTTATATTTTTTTTCTTTAGCAAAATGTATTGTTATATATACATTCCTTGCAAAAATTCAAATAAGTTTACTAGTACGCGATTTAAATTTTATAATTGATTAAGAAAGACTTTCTCAGCCCTTGATCGATATATGTTAAACACATGCTTTTAGTAATCAGACTACTACTTCCTCTCGGATGTTTATATATAGGTTCTGCTTCTTATATATTACGAGAAAAAGGAGCTCCTCCGATTGTCGTACAGCCAGTGTTAGCTCCTGCAATGTTATTCAGTTCGAAATATTTATCAGACAACATTTACATCATCTTAATTGGACTATTTAATCTTGAAATGATCTAGTTAGTTGACTATCTACTTTATTTTATTTCAAACGTCAATTTCTAATTTTATTTGGTTCAAATTTGATTAAAACAATAAGTTGTGGAAATTACTTCATCAAGTATTTTAAAGTATGTAAATTTTCGATATAATTTCTTTTTATCTTTTTATTTTTACTTTATTTTTTTTCTCTGTATTCACTTATAACTCAAATCTTTTTTTGTTTTGTTTCTGCATTACCACAATCTTTATTTGTCTTATTATCATCACCTTTTTATCAGTTATTTCTAACATTATCTTTTATTTCTTTCTTGGCTCGATCCAAAAAGGAAGGAAAAGAATAATTGTTATGGCAGATATTTCAAGCAATATTATAAATACAGTATTGGCATTGGCATGGGATTTGATTCTATTACAATAATGTATTGATACTAGTCAATATTATGTATTGTTTCGGGTGATTCTTTAAATTTATCAAAAAAAAAATTTGAATGTTTTAAAATTTGTAAAATAGTTCTTTAATATATTGTATTATATAATTTATAATTTCATATCAAAACTCTCTTTAAAAATCATAATAATATAAATTTAAAATAATAACAATATATTTATTTTTATTAATATTATTTTCATATA
>JANIHY010000006.1:14173132-14190956 GCA_027479065.1 Erythroxylum brevipes | reverse complement strand
TTAATGAATTAATTTGTAATATTTTAAATACTTTGTATTATTCTTAATTTGATGTGTGTATGATGGTAATTGTCTTTGTTTATATTAATTGTGGTTATTATTTATATATAAAATATTTAAAAATTATTGTTATTGACTTATTTAATATTAATTGTCATTATTATTTACTATTAAGATTTTTGAAAGCATGGTTGATGTAAACAGTAAACTAATAAAATATACAGTACAACTGTACAATATATTAATATCGATTATTTTGCAATTTTTAAAATTTCAGGAACTATTTTATAAATTTAAAAAATTATCCGAAACGGTACTCAGTACCGACTGGAACCAATACAGTTTTGTTTTAGAACCTAATCCGATACCAAATTCAGTATAGTATTCATAACATCGAAGTATCCAATGTTTTTAAAATAAAAATTTAAGAGGAGATTTTTGGAAGAAACTTTTGAAACGAGAGATTTTTCATAAGCCCAAAACAAAATTCATATACAAGTGATCGATTTTCAGAAATCATATATGATTTGATAAATCAGTCTATCCAGGACGCGAAACACAGTACCTCAGCATCACCGAAATTAAAGAGATGGGGTTTTATTTTGGCACAACCTTGCAGACCCTGAAACTAGCTACCACTCCCTCATCTTCTTCTCCGTCGCGCTTCATTTTCAAATCGCTTTCTTCTACCTTCGCCCCTATTTCATTTTCCCGCCACAGATACTCTCCACCATGTCAACGTCTGCCTCCAGCATTCTCTACGACTGCTGCTGCTGTTCAAGTGGCTCCAGTGACGGACAGCAGAGGTGTTGAATTTTATTGCTTTCCTTTTCTTCTTAATCCTTAGTTTTGTTCTGAGCTTCATTGAGTTGAGTTTAAAATATTAGTGCTGAAGGCGCAATGGAAAGCAGCAATAGATTTCAAGTGGATAAGAAATAACAAAGATGCTGTTGCTCTCAACATCAAGAATCGCAACTCCGCTGCTAATTTGGATCTTGTGCTTCGCCTCTATGACCAAATGTTGTCCCTCCAAAAGGTCCCTCCTTTTCGGTAAAAAGATAAAAAGAAAAGAAGGAACTGATTTGCTTCGCATTTCATCTAATTTCAGATTCCCGTATAACAGGAAGTGGAGCGGCTTAGGGAAGAAAGGAATGCGGTTGCCAATAAGATGAAAGGAAAATTAGAGCCCTCAGAGCGTCAAAAACTCGTTGAGGAAGGTATTACTGGAAGATTTAATCTTGTTTTTCTTCTTATTTATCTCCTAATAGCTCAAAATTTGTTATCTTTGCTCTGTATTCAGGAAAGAATCTGAAGGAAGGACTCCTGACTTTGGAAGAAGACCTGCTCAAAGTCACTGATGAACTTCAACAGGAAGCGCAATGCATTCCTAACATGACACATCCAGATGTTCCCTTCGGGGATGAAGATTGTTCCACAGTCAGAAAAATGGTAACACCACCGATCACTTCTCGCTGTGTGTTCTGGGCACGCAGATGTGGTTGTGGTTGTTGAAACAATTATGCAATGCGGTGAATCTTTTGTTCTGTTGTAGGTGGGTACTCCACGTGAGTTCAGTTTTCCTGTGAAGGACCATCTTCAAATTGGCCAAGAGTTGGACCTCTTTGATTTTGATTCAGCTGCCGAGGTATTATTTCTATCTGATTTAAGGTGCTATTGCATCTATTGGATCTATGGTACCAAAACATTTAATGTAGGTTACTTATAGACTAAAGCTACAGTTTTGGGAACAAATTTGATTATATAATGACGTAGATGGCTTCTTATTGACTTTTTTGATCACTTATGTTCATGCAAAGCAAATGCCATCTTCTTTGCAGGATTCACTAGTTCTCAGTTAGGAGAGCATCTTGTTTTTGTCTCTAACATACACCATTACTTTAGTTTGGTTAACCTGACGTTCCTCAGGAATAATTACAAACTTTGTCTGGTGCAGCAGAAAAGAAAAACAAACACATACCTCATCATTGTCCCTTTTGAATACATTCATGGTGTCATTATTTTCGATATGTGTATGTAATTGTTGATTAGAGCTCTATTATTCCATTGCTTTGATCAGCCCCTGGAATCTTTAGTTTTGGTTTTTGCATAAGAGGATTGGCTTCTGATCAGTATGCATATTACTTTTTCTGGCTGAGCAGGTCAGTGGTTCGAAATTCTACTATCTCAAGAATGAAGCAGTTATGCTAGAAATGGCCCTTATCAACTGGACTCTGTCAGAAGTCATGAAAAGGGGATTCACACCTCTAACAACCCCAGAGATTGTAAGATCCTCAGTTGTTGAAAAATGTGGCTTCCAACCTCGAGGAGATAATACACAGGTTGGTTCCCTGGCTCATTATTTTATGGAATTACTAATTGATTCTAAGTTCATTTGCAATAATTATGTATCTCAACATTTCGACTGTGAAGCTGAGAAACTTTGCACCGTATGGTGGGCACACATGGACCAAACTTATGCTTGGGAATTGATTGCAAATATTTGGTTGTTTGGTTGCATTCTTTATGAAAATTGCTTCAGAGCCCAGGTTACTAGCAAGCAAAGGGCACATGCTTCGAAAGATTATGTTATTCCTTTTTGTTGTATATTATAGAACTCTGGTCTTTTCTTTTTCGTACAAATAGGAGCCTAATGGGCTAATGTTCAACCGAAAATAGGGATTAGCCTCTCTTTCTCCTTATTGCACCCTATCTTGAGCCCACTATAAAGCTTTGGTCTTTGAATTCATTGTTACATACTTAGTTACTTCAGATGATTGACAGGTGAATTCGTTGTTACATACTTAGTTACTTCAGACGATTGACAGGTTTACTCCATTGAGTATAGCGACCAATGCCTCATAGGCACGGCTGAGATTCCCGTGGGTGGAATACATATGGATAGCATCCTTGCTGAGTCACAACTACCTTTGAAATATGTTGCCTTTTCCCATTGCTTCCGTACAGAGGCAGGTGCTGCAGGCACTGCAACCAGGTAATATCTGGCTAATGTTGGTATATTTTAAGTTTTTGTAATTTTGCCCAAAGGGCATCCTGTGAATTATCTGTGTCCAGCATTATTGTTTGGGAACATCCACTAGCATGACCTATTCCAGATTTCCTTCCCACAAACCATGATAAGGTCTTTAGTTAATAGAGGCCAAAGTCGCATTGGGTACAATTCCATATTTATGAGTTTTAGTGCTCTTGGCTATACAGGATTTCTACGCTGGATCTATCTGCAGTGAACTTTACTAAACAATTCTATAAGAACTTGAAATCTTCTTTCCAAGATGCAGAAAGAAGTTTATATTCTTTAACTTCCGTGCATTGTTTTTACAAGAGTTTCCTCTGATATATATTCTGTTCATATCAGAAGGGAAATAACTGCTCCTGCTGATGATGAAACTAGCCGAAACTTATCTTTAGTAACTGGTGTCAAAATAACTGCTAATAAGTACATGCTTACTAGATACGATGTTATTTGAGAATTATTGATAAAAAAGTACTTCTGTGGACGTATTTGTGGTCAAGATAGATGTTAGGATCTAACTTGTATCATTATCATCTGAGACTTGTGGCACATAAAGAACATATGTTTACTCACTCATGTTTGGATATTAGCTTTTTCCTATGCGTTTGGTTTATGTTTTCCTTCGATGTATCCAAATATTGTGTTAGAAATGCTTGGATGAACAAGATGTTGCCATTTGGAACAGGGGTCTGTATCGTGTCCACCAATTCAGCAAGGTGGAGATGTTCATTTTTTGTCAACCGGAGGAGAGTGAGTTCTACCACGAGGAGCTCATCAAGATTGAAGAAGACCTCTTCTCATCACTTGGTTTACATTACAAGTTGGTGGTTCTGTAATTCTTGGGTGATTGTTTGATTCTACTTATGTTTCCATTCACTTGTTTTAATCTTCGTATTCCCTACAGAACTTTGGATATGGCCTCTGTGGATTTAGGTGCACCTGCTTACCGCAAGTTTGATGTGGAGGCATGGATGCCTGGTTTGGGACGATATGGTGAGGTATTAAGCTTATGTCAGTTTCCATTGACTAAGACACCTTTAAATTTGTTCCACTTACTTTCTGAAACTCGTTTTGTCATTGTCCATAGACATCCCTTTTATTTGGTTTGCAACTCTTCCTTTTAACTCATAATCTTTATGGTTGTTCAATTGTGGTGTTTGACATGATGATGTCCTACGGGACAGATATCAAGCGCATCAAATTGTACGGATTACCAAAGTCGCAGATTAGGAATCCGCTATCGCCCATCAACACCCACTGCAACGAATCCTAAAAAGGGAAAAGGCAACCTTGCTCCACCGGTTTTTGTCCACACTCTAAATGCAACAGCTTGTGCAGTTCCTCGTATGATAGTCTGCCTACTGGAAAACTACCAGCAGGAAGATGGCAGTGTCATTATCCCCCAGCCGTTGAGACCATTCATGGGTGGGCTGGAGTCTATAGTTCCTAAATCCGCAAGGGGATAATTGGGATCACTTTAGTTGGCATGTGCTGGGAATCATTAATGGACGGCACATTTGGATGATTTCACTTGTTTACACAGTTCGCCACTTATCAGCAGTGGAAGGATTTACGACCTGAGAGCGACAAGGACATACAAGGTCTGTTTTGTTACAGAGAAGCACACTGCCGTTTAGTGACAACTCTTGAGGAAGAGTAGTTGCCCGGGAGAAAGGTCAGGAGAATCCAAGCATTTGTCTTGACATCTGGATAATACCCTTGGCAGATGTATATGACTGCTGTTAGGTGGCTTAGAGTGAAGATAACATCAACACTCGAGGTTAAATAAATTATTTATTGTCTTGTGTATGCCCACTTTGTTACACATGTCTCTGAATTGTTTATGCCCCTTAAATACACTAAACTAATATGCAAATAAAGGAAAATTTAACCATTGCCAGAGTTATTGGAATTAGGGACACTGATGCACTCTGGTTAGTGTAGAGTAATTAATACTATCTCCAATTATCTAACGCAATACTTGAGAAAATTACCTTAAGGTAACTGCTGTTTACAGAGTCTAACGCAGCATAACTACGCCAAAAAAATGCAAAACGAAGATTGCTGATCCTTGAATGCCCATTGCTTCCTCTATAATTTCAGTTTGGTAACATCAATTCTTTGCACGGGATAGGTATACGCTTCATAATTGATTTGTTGTCCCAAGGAACTTAATTTCGTGATTGTAGTTATCAGGTCAACCTGAAATGGAAACCATTTGCACACAAAGAATAAGAACAAAAATATAATCAATTCATCAAAAGCAAACTAGGTGAGCTGTGGACCCTCTCGGCAATTATTGCACAGACCTCATAATCTGTCTGTGACACCGTCTCCCGACTTCGTTGGTACTTGGCAACCCATCGTTCAACATCAGGGTCAGTAGCTAGTAAAGCCTCAGTAGCTGCTTGATCAGGACCCAAAAATGCAGACATTACAGCTAACTGGCAAACCATGAAATGCAAGAATAGAGCAATATCAGTTGCGATAACGCATCTCTTTCTATTGTTGGTACAAGATCTCTGCAGCGTAGCCAACATCTGCTTTCTTTCTATTGAAACAACTCAGAACATACCTGTCGGGGACCAAAACCAACTGCTAAAAATTTGTCTTTCATTTGCTTTACAGTTGCTTTCTCCCACAGGGGGACCCTCCCCTCTGGATCTGGCTCTGGGGCATCAGTCCTCCCAAATTGCTTATCAAACAAACCCCACTGCAGATGAATCAAATATTCATGTTATATGTTGGCACCTTTTGTGTTACACCAAGTCCAGTAGTCTTTACGTATGGTGCAACAATTTCTAGTATAGTCTACAGGAGCTGCAATTTATACAACTGCATTATAACCCAATCAAATATAACAAAAAAACCTGTCCATTTGAACCGTAAGCAGTGTATAGTATGCTTCCCTTCTCTTCATTACCACCACACTTGCGAATGGCAGAAGCAAGAAATGTAGCCTTGATGGCACTTTGTGCTGAAAAGAATAAGAAAAATCAAGGAACTAACTCGCTTCATTTTGTCTTCATGCAATTGCCTCATATGACAACGTTGTAACTAGGAACACGAAACGAACTTGAGAATATAACCTGCATATTGGATAAGATCTGCATAGGAGATGGGTCCGCCCTTGGAATATGAATCTATCTCTTTCTTTGCATCCTCCAACAAATTCATTGCTGCAGAGAGCTCCTTATTTTCAGGTCGGCTTATCTCTGAGCTTCATGCAATCAAGAAGGAACCAAAAAGGTGAAAAGAAACACTTAAAGTTGCTGAAATACTAAACCAACTTCCGTTATAGTATGAACGTAAAAGGGACCAACTCAGAACTTGTTAAAAAGAGAAAAACTATAAATTTGATACATAATTAAACATCTGATTCCTTGTATGTAATAAGTACCTGAATCTTATGGATCCATTTGGACCACCAGATTTTGTAGCCTGCAAACTTAACCAGAGGTCACTGAATTAGGTTCTCTTTTCAACTTTGTTTTACTTTTTCACTGCAATGAGAGGTAAATGTTTTGTCTGACCTTATCATAAGTCATAGCATCGTTAAGTGCCAATTGAAGTATAGATGGGATGAGTTCAGGTTTCCCCTGAGATTTATGTATAAACAGCGAAATTTAAAGCACAAGGAAAGGATGATGAGATAAATCAAGACCTGCAGACAGGATCTTATCGCTTACCTTTATTGCTGTGGAAAGGGTCTGCCTGATTTTTGCTGCAGGAGAGAAAAGGAAATTGGGCAGAACTCCAGCTGCTCTTATAAGATGGAAAGCTAATCTTTGAAGCACTTACATTGAAATTCAGAGCGTTGTCTACGTTGGACAATATCAGCGGCATTAGCCATTTCGACAAAGGATCCTGAGCTTGATATAATTCCCTAGGATCAAATCACAACTGGCAAAAACTCATCATCATATCATTCCAAATTGGATTTCTGAGTTTTCTGAAGAAAATTTTTACATGGTCATAACGGTTTCTACATCAACCTGCTTGATCAAGCTATTACATGAGTTAAGAGGAAAAGATACATTTGTGGCTCACATTTTCTTGCAAAGTTGTGTTTATGCCCTCAAGTTTGCCAACGTTGTGGATATAACTAATTGATTTTTCATTAACAAAAAAAGGTCTCTTACCATACCGATGGAGGCACTTAAGAAGCATTTCAAAACATCTCTACGCCGGACTCCGGTTCCGCTAGAGAGATCAGTTTCAATCTTACTGCACCTTATAGTACCCTATTCTCATTCATATAAAGAGAAGCAGAAGTATTTACATATAACTTGTACTAGAAAACTTGCCCACGTTTCTATAATGCAGAAGGATGAGGGAACCAAACTCACAGTCTGGGATTGGAAGGGACATCGAGTGGTAGCTCCAAGAGACGGGAAGTGAAGGAGAGAAGGCACTGTGGACAAGAAAGAAACTCCCATGTTGTTCTTCAACTACTGCTCTCCGCCACAAAGACAGTAATGCAGAGGAGCTTGGAGTTAGTAATCGTTAAGAGCAAAAGAGTAGATATGTTGAGTCTATGGTGGTGGAGTGCGTATGTTTGTCACTGAGATTTGTGTTATCTTTTCCTGATCCTCGAGTTTCCTCAAATTGGGCCATCCATCCACTTATCTGGTTGGTTCTTTTCTATTCTAAGTCCAGCCCATAATCCACTGTTGCAGGTTTGATTTCTAAATGCATCCTGTTTACAAATCTGTAAAATCCAAAATCCGCCCAAGTCGCTATCCATGAAATGCTGGATGATAACAATGGGCGTAAGTTCTAAATTCTAGGAGTAGAAGTTCATGGGTGAAGAAGATGGCCTCAGACCCATTCAATTTGAGGATTAGCCCATCAAGTCGTTCGGGTTTAGTTCACTTTGCTCACGTCGGGTTAATTATTAAAGACATATGGCCAAGGCTTCACGTCAACAACCAAACCTTCTCTTTCGCAAATATAGAAATCATAGAACAAAGAGTTTGTCAAAAATAGAAATAATAATGATTCCGTCACTTTTATGAGCCTTGAATGACTATGAATCATATACATGCACCTTTCTCCCAAAAAAACAAAAAACATGTATATTGTAAAATTTTGAAGTGTATAGCCAATGAATGAATCGCTTATCCCCCGCCCCAGTCTGTAAGGCTCTGCTTTCAGATTCGGTTGTCCTATTCTCTCCTCTGCACCTAATCATATTGTCCCTTTTCCTCGGTATTGCTGTATAGGTAGCTAAATATATATATATACATACGCTCCGTGTCCCTTATTCCAGCCAAGTCACAGCCAGCTAGCGGCACCTTCATTGAACTATGATTCATAGATTTGCTGCGATTGATGCAGGCCCACAAGACTTTTTTGATGAAGAAACTTGCACTTACAGCCATCAAAGCCTACTTGATTACCAGAGAAGTGTTCACACTTACAGCCATCAAAGCCTACTTGATTACCAGAGAAGTGTTCACATTCATTGATGGTCTCTGACATAAACAATCGGGCAAAGGATTTACATAAAATGCTTCTTCTGACCGAAATCTATCCATGCCCTTTGTTCCTGTGATAGGACCCTTTCTCTTCCTTGGAGCACCTTGTCTGAGAAGCCAAAGGCAACGAAGAAAATGAAAATTTTGCACTTAGCTTAATGTTTACGGAATTGTACATGTTGACTGATTAAAGAAATGGAATCTTTTCTATATCATACTCTAAATTGTTTAAAATATCTGTATCATTTGATCAATTACCAATTACATATAAAAATACAAGGCTTGAGAATTTTCAGAATCACATACCTCTTTTTGTGGAGTTCTGTGATCAGATAACATAACTTCTTTCCTTCTCTCAATTTTCCACGGTCAACCTTATCGAACAAACGAACAAGTTCTTTCCTATTGATAATTGGAGATGGTCAAAAGGCAACTACAATTCATAGCAGCTGATCAATATAAGTAACATGAAGGGACAATTACCGGTCTGGAGAAATTGTTTTCCTATGTCCCAGAAACCTACGATGACCTTCAACTGCTCTTGCCATGTTTCCAGAGTATGACGGAATGAACACATCACTTTCAATTGACACAATATAGTCAAGAGCAGCCATTTGAGATGCATGATCAGCAAATGGTTCAAGCTCCTCAACAGAGGCCAACTTTTCCTGAAAAAATAATGATATGATGGATGCAAATCAACACTGGATGGACAGTGAGCCACATACAATTTTTCTATTGCTTTCGCCTGATGTCTCATAATATCAACAATTGGAGACACAAATGTATCACCCCCTATTGTTTTCTTATGTGGCTTTTTTGTGTGTTAAAAGTGCAAGAGGGAGAGATTTGAATTTATCCTATATCAGACTACAATGGATTTGAAATCAAATATTACCATTTACCACTCAATTTGAGGATTCTTATATCTTTGGTGATGAAATGAGCAAGTAAATACTACGTATAATTTAACATGAACAAGGCATTTTTAAACTTGCGGAAACTGAATTCTTTGGAATGACAGCTCTTTGTAGTTGGTATTACAATCTACGGACAACACATTCTTTTCTTTTTGACAAAAGATAAACTCCAATAGCAATAAACAAAAAGGGAAGTGCACAACTATCAATAAGACTAAGTCATCACAAATACAAACCTTACTCATCAAAATGGGATAGCGGGATCTTAGATCAGCCATGTGAGTATCACCTCCATATATCTCTCCGGAAGCAATGTATATGGGCGTGTTTGATGGATATCCGAGAGCAGTGAGAAACATTGCAACCTCTTTGGGTGTCAATGGGCAATAACCCTTAGATCTCTGCTCCCTGGCATCAATCTCCTTCACTTTCCAATGCACAGTTTCTTCTCTGCAAGTAGCAGATTAATCACCAATATAGAGTCTAGTACATTTTATTGATTTCTGAGGAACTTACAGCACAAATATCAATACCTTATTGTCTTTAATTCATCCGCTTCAACAGGGGATAAACCATACGTGCATCCGCTAAAAGCTAGCATATCCTTCTCGTATCTTAAATGTAGAGCAATATACGGGCCATAGGACCTCATTCGATCTACCAACAACTATAAGGTGAATGTGAAAGAATTCTTAATGGTAGTCATCAAGTATGTTGCACGAGAAACATACACTGCATTAAATCATGAAGGGAAAAATGTATACTCATTTACTTTTCCCATTGCTTCAATTCTAGGTGCAAAGCGTAGGGCTTCATAACATGCACGGCATCGCAGTTTCTGAATGTCTGGAGGAAGATTGTTATTTGCTAGGCGAGAATCAGACTTGGCTGCTCGGATAACCTATTGATTAATTGCAATGACAAAACACTTTTAGACCAAGAAAGCAAAACAGGCTGAACTGTTTCAACAGATATACCTCGTAGTCTTCCCACAGGCTTGCTATCTCATCCTGGTAGTAGTCCAAACCAGACCAGCTTCTAAAATGCTTAACTAGTTTGGCAGAACCAACTACGTCGTTTGGAAGCTTTTTCATAATCTTCACATCATTAGCTAGAGCATTGATAAAGTGATCTTGGTCAAAAACATCTGAGAAATTGCTGCAGAATAAGTGGACAACAAAGTTATGAACTCATGAAGATGGAGAAGATGAAGTGGAATAAAATAATTTTTAGAGAGTCAACAATACCTGGAATCTTGCCAAAATGACCGTTTATCCAACTCTGGGATTATAAGAGTAGCATTTATGATACGGGCAACAGCCACCATGTCACATATCTGCATTTCAGAATGACAATATCTTGAGAATATAAAAACAAAAAGATGCGAAACTAATTTAAAATTAATAACTAGTCAAGATAATAGTACATATTAATAAAGATCAATTATTATCTTGAAAATGAAAACAATGTCATGAAACTGAGAACTGCATTTAGGAGAATCGATGCATATGGAACATGAAAAGAACAAAGATTTAACCAAAATCTGGGCACAGGAAGAAATCATAAATTGTTTCAAGCTGATTATAAAGTATGTAACGATACAAATGCTTGAAGAATTCCACAGAGGGGAAATGAAAACGGAAATTCTAAAAACTGCTTGAAAAGCTTAATTAGAAAAGGTGCATATAGAAAAAAAGCAAAGTAGAAAGAATTAGGAGGCAAGCAGAAATGAATTGTATCTTTTTTCTAACAAGAAAACATAACAGAAAGCTTCAACATTCAGGTGGTTGATAGAACCATAACTACCAGGAAAAGCAAGAAAAGTATTTGTTAAAACAAGAAAGGGCAGATGCTGACCCCCGCTCGCATCTGGTTAAGCCCACCATTTGCATGAACTAGAAGGTAACCTCTCGACTTTGCAGGAGCTGAATGCCCACCAGAAAAAGAATTGTCAGATCACATATACACTGATTTATCAGGAGCAACACAAGATCATATTTCAAAGCAAAATACTTACGAGTATATTCACGACTAGGAAGCGAACAGGGGACATAGCCGCGATTATGTGGATTCTTCCATAGCAAAGCGACGCCGGAATTCCCAGTTGCACCACCAAACTGTCAAATCTAAAGGAGTGAAAACATGAAAGATGCATGACTGTTTTGTCTTAGTACATACAACCATACTACACCCACGAGCCTCCAGCTAATCAAACATGTACACACGCACACTCAAACGAAAGATCTCCGCTAGTACATACACATATTAATTAGCATTATCTGTGATTGCTTCGTTTAAAATGAAAGACCAGTTCTATATAAAATGAACTGATGGGTTGTAGGAATAAATAAGACCTTGTGAGAGGGAAGAGGGCCTTTGGACCGGTGAGGCGGAGTGAGCTCGCTCCTCAAGCTTTGCCCTTCCTCAGCTCTTAAGCTCTGTTATTCCAATTCAATTTCATCATAATTAACTAGCTTTCTCATGAAAAATCGCAATTAGGCAAAAACAAAACCATTTTGTTAAACAAGAAAAATGGATTCCTTTTCTAATCGACCATTTTACCAACTCCCAATAGTCTCAGATACTGTATCAATCAAACATTCAAAAACTGGAATTTTCTTTTTTTTTTAAAAGAGAAAGATAAAAAAAATGCTTAAAGACCAAAAAGAAAAACTAAACAAAAATTTCAGGAGGCACAGTGAATCATCAAGCGGAAGCAGAAAGAAGGTTCCAGAGGAAAGTGAAGAACGATACACCTAACAGAGAGAATCGAAACATACGGTGGCAGTAGGGAGCGTATGAGGATCAAGAAAGTTAGGGACTCTAGAGGAAGGGAACACGTGGAGGTGAACCGACATGAGCGCCACCATGGCTATTGAGCACACGGCGCACGTTATCATCTTCCTCAACACCACCACCGCTCTACGCCGCCGTTTCTGCATCTTCCACAAAACGGAAACAAAGAGCACACTTTCCTATCGCTCTGTCTTAATGCCTTGCAAGTATATGGTGATTAGAAAGGGAGTGAATAAGCGAACAAAGAATGGGACATATGCAAAGAGCAGAGAAAATCACACTTGGTTACTAAGCAATGTATCTGTCGTCTCTGTGTGGGGTTGTTCGTTGTGCCTTTTTAATGGAGAAAGAAGGAGGCTGAATCGGGTCGGTTTCTGTTCTCGGGTTTAGGTAGTTGTTTGCCATAACTGTAGCTACTTTTTTACTCAATTTTCTTAAATATTATCGGTTTATTGCATTTTATGTGATTAAAAAAGCGAGAGAGAGAGAATGGGCTGTACTTAGATACAAACAAGCATAGGAATACAATTTACGATAGGTAAGAGAGACGGACAGACTTAAAGCAGACGTTACGGACAGATCCTGAATATAGGAACTAAAATTAAAATTTGGTATTTGTGAATGTATTTATTTAGGACCAGCTTTTGTTGTTTCTTTGGTGATGAAATTCACTCATTTAGCTCGTAAGATTGAGATTTGAAGCCTGAATCTTAGCAAAGATTATATCTTGAGACCCTAAAACCTAGTGAAAACGTGATTTATCATGTATAGTTAAACACAACAGATTTAAATGGACTTCTTGTTGACGTTTGACTTAATGGTCCCTGCATAATTAGTGTGGATCTCAAGGCGTGTGGGCATTGAATTTGCATGTGCTCAGGATTTATAAACTTGAAAAAAACATTAAAATCCTCCGTTCCATCGGAAAGGCTCATGGACGAAGAGTCACATTCCTCAAATAAAGATACCAAAGATTGGGGCTCTCATGTCTTCAACTTCGAGCGTTTGTAGAGGGATGGAGTCTATTGTTGCTTGGAACACGGGGCTACATATATTGATAACTTTGTGCATCTCTTATTATTCCAAATTTTGGATAAAAGAAAAAGGACAGATTGCATTGCATTATCGTTTAGAATTCATAGTCGTATTCAGTTGTAGCTTCGAGTCAAAAGAAACTAAATCCACGAACTGCGCGTTACTCACGCTAACTCCATCTTCACGATGATTGGCTATCAACTAGATCTTCCGTTAGAAAATGACGGGGGTATGTTTAAAAAGACTCATACTTGTGAGGTATTAATTTGGGTGTGAATGATTTAAAGGTACCTTTTTATAATTGGGACCCTTCTAGAATACTTCGTAAAGCAACCCAAAAAAAAAGACTCACACTTGATAAATAAAAAATTCCGTCTCTATATGTGCTTGGACTTGGTGAAAATTATGTGCAAATTGTCTCTAATTTCCTCTAAACAACAAATGAACATGATTAAAAGTTTTAGAATGCTTCTTATCACATAGATAAAAGACAAGGAAGATGATACCAGGGAAATCATATTACAGAAGGATATGTGCATTATAGAGCAAAGTACATGACGTCCCTTAAACTTTAAACAAAAGACAACACGTGAAACAACAGAATTTTCATGTTGATTCATCATTTTATGACATTCGAAGGGCACTGTCTCATCTTTAATCTCCCAACTCTGAGATCCTTTTGCTTCGACGTGTTTAATAGGCAAGGCATCAGCATCAGCATCAGCATCAGCGTCAGCATCGGCTTCAGCATCCCATCCAATCCATATCTAAATGAAATTTTCCGTGGCATCATATTCTCATTTTTCAAAAAAATCACAGAGTATGGTTTTCGTTTATATCTTTGTGAGCATAATTGGGTTGATTATGTTTGAAAACGTGTCAGCAGATCCAGGTGAGGTGTAGTGGGTCCAAATGTCTTTATGAACTGTACAGAGCAAGGAAAGAACAAGGGCAAGGCGCGTGCATGGGTCGAACCAAAAACTAAAAAAAAAGAAAAGAGGACAAATTTCAACTTTGAGTCGCGAAGGATGATTGGAACTGTGTCCTTGCATCCGCATGAGACGGTCTGTCTATAAAGATAAAGATAGCTTCTGATTAAGACCAATACAATACAATTGTACTATTTACCGACCACCCTTCAATAAATGAAGCCACCAATTTGCATTTGCTTCGTTTTATTTCAACATTTGCAGCTTTTCTTTTACAATAATATAAATATTTCCACTTAAATAATAATATATAATTCTACTCACAAAAAGTTTACATTGCTAATTTACTCTCTCTCTCTCCTCCAAACGCAAGTTAAGACAGTCAAGGACTTGAACAAATATAAATACAACTAAAACACAAACAATTCCAACTTGTTCGGTTCGTCAACTTACCTTTACGCTTGACCTATTCCTCCTACATGACCGCTATATTAGGTTGTATACGTTAAGCATTAACTCAATTCAAACATTAGTAGTTGGACTTACCTCATCAACTATATTTATATACGGATATTCGAAGAAAACGTTTACTAATTTATTTATCTCCTTCAGACGAGTAATTTCTTCTCCTTTGAAACCATTGTTCTTGACCCCAAACCTGTTAGTATAAGTCAACCATATGCTCACCAACGAGTTACAGTACAGGTTTTAAGCTTTTACAACACTTTGGAATTGGATGCAGCGACTATTCTTGGTCGGGGACACTTAATCAATGTAGAGGTGAAAGGAGACTAGGTGTTTTTTTGATAGCATCAGCCGTTTTCGCAGATACCAACACACGGCTGGACCACCATCGCTCTCGCTGACTGACAATGTTAAGATCCTTCTCTATAAGACATCAACTAGTAGTAGTTTTTTGTACTTAGGAGTTAAAAAACTTTTCAGCGGTTCATAGTTTTGGTTTGGGATGCAGTGCACACAAATACGAGTGAAGCAACAGCAGCCCGGACATTAACGGACAACTGTCCGAAAATGACACCCTATTCTGCGGTCTTAATCGACAGCGATGACCTGTTCATATGGCAGACGGTGTAAGATGTAACCGAGAGAATTGAAAATGATTACAAGATTTTTAATTATAAATTACAGACATTTAAAATAATTAAAAATTAAGAATTGACTTAATAATTACAGGAGTTTTTTTTCTATAAATATAATTATATCTAAAGTGTAATTGTATTTATATATACGGAGAAGATCATTCAACTACAGTCGCAATTACGTGTAACCGAGTATTATAATGTTTTATTGCAACTGATGTTGGTTTCCGCGTCATCACCCTCTCCACCAAAAACTTCAAAACTTTGAGGTCCACACACGGCCGCATCTCATCCAGTGCGCACTCGCTAGTTGTGTGTGTAAAGTCAACCAGAGCACTCATGATCAAGCTCGGCATGCTTTCAAGTCCCTCTTTATATTGGAAGCAAATATGGTTCTGCCGGATTCTGGCATGATGGAACGTTGCCATTATACTTCATATAATCGACTATTTTTTGCACTGAATCCGATGTGAAAATACCTGCAAAACAAAGAAGGCTTGTCGGGGGTTGTGTTCCGATTAGCCTCTCCGACGCTCAAGTCAGTATATTTGTGAAGGTGAGGTTGCCGTAAAGCAGAAAAAGCTAGGTTATGAGTATGCGTACCTCAATTATGGGAGAATTATACCTTATATATGGTTTTGCAGTTAGGTTTAGATTTTCACGTATTTGCATGGGAGACTTCCTTCTTTGGATGGGCCAAAGAGGGCATGGGCTGGACTTGAGCTTGACCTAGTCATAAGACTGATTTTTGAAGAATAGGTCGATCGGCCTGCGGGTCGTTTTGATTGAGTCCGGACCCAAAACGGCCAACCCGACCAAAATATATGCAATGCAACCGAAATCTCCACTGTATATCAGCATTGGATAAGGGACTCGAGAATAACAAAAGAATTTGCGTTTAATATTTTTAAATATTGTCAATGTTGAAGTAGTGGCTGTTGGAATAGAAATTGAAAGTGGTGGAAGGTTTAAACTTGGTGAGTGGGTTGACGACTTGACCTATTGAAAGATGCAAACATTTTCTTAGTTGGAATCATAACTGAGTGTCTATAAGTGACTAACACTTCCTGGTCCTAAGCTCACCTAACCCTAAGCATTTAATAAAAACGTACTATTAAACAGAGCATATGCAGAGACAAAACATCAAAGGAGAAGAATGGTCAAGAGCTGAGACTGTATTAAGGAAAATCCCGAGATGGAAAGTGCGGTTGGTTAATGTCGTTTTCGGTGAAACTTCAACATCTCCTTTATTGGTTCTGTTCGGCTTTAAATTTTCCAGCCAACCCAACCGCAGGGTCCGGGTCCGGGACCAAATTGATTTATTAAGTCGATATCATATGTTTACGACTTAAAACCAAATAGCATTTGTTTTTGTATTGGTAGCATATTAAAGCTACTTGAGCAAACTACCATGTCAAATCACACTTGATTATTAAACCCACTAGTGCATACAAACCAGTGGAGCACGAAAGTTATATCATATACGTTTATAATTTATCATCAAAATTATTTCATTAACATCTTTTATTAACTCTCTTTTTTTCCCTAAACAAAGCATATGTTGACTCTTTACTATGATATCTATCACTGACACCCCAGCTTATGATGAATCCAAAATAGATATAGGGCATGTTTGGGTAACAGCTGATTAATTAAAAATTAGCTGATTGACCAAAATCAACTATTTAACTTAGTTAAATAATTGATAAAATTATTTGATAATCCAATCAGCCAAAAACAAGAAGTTACTCTACAGGAACGTTTGGGGTAATCAGCTGATTACCCCAAATCAAAAAATGTCAAATTTGCCCTAACTTTTTGACCTCCCTCTCGTCTCTCTTGTTTTCTCCAGCAGAGTCGCTAACGTTTTTCTCTCTATTCTTCTTAACCAGATCAATCGTCCAAATCATGCGTCCTTTTCATACGACGGGATCTGTTCATCGCCCGAGCAGCATTCTAACAATCGCCCCAATAACGATTTCTCCACTTAACTACCAAATCTTTTCCTTCTTTCATAATCCTCTTATCTCCTTCTCTCTTCTAGCGAGCTTAAGCTGAAGCCTTTGCAATACTTGGTTAGATTCTATGATTGTTTCCTTCTTTGTTTTTTTTACTGGTTTTGATATGATTTTCATGCTCTAATCTCTTCACTTCTGTGTGTTTTATTTCTAGGGTTTAGAGAAAGTGTCATGGCAATGGAGCTCTTAAATATCCAACCTAGTGAACTCAGGTTTATGTGTAAATTTAGTGCTTCAATTCTACAATCTTTGGCAATCTTGTAGCACCCCACTCTCGATAAGACCCGAACCCGATATCGACGGTGATATCCGAGCCCGTGCCCCGCGAGGGTGGCGTACTAGAACAATCACTGCATTTCCAAACTCAGAAAACAACTCTCTTTTCTTTTCTTTTTTTACATCACTCACACACTAAACAAAATCACTAATCTGCAATAATTTGCGGAAATTAAATACACAAGACATCACTACACTAATGCAGATGTGAACTGATCCCGACATCAAAGTCTGACTCG
>JANIHY010000006.1:14085972-14096449 GCA_027479065.1 Erythroxylum brevipes | reverse complement strand
CCGGAAATCATGAACGCATGTACCAATAAATAAATGCATATGCAATAAACCTGTTCCTCTATAATTAGAGGCCAGTAGCATGCTCAGTTAATGAATGCAGTGAAACCTATCAGTATGATTCATAATTACCAAAATACCCTTAATGACAGTAACAGGATGTTACAACCAGGTTACTTGAAAACGTCTTCCCTGACTTAAGCATATATTCATTTGATCCACATTAAATGATAAATAGATGTGTACTCTGTCTAACAAAAAATTGTGTTGATGAAATTAATGACAAGATGATCAATAAATTGCCTGGAAATCTACATTCATCTGTAAGTTTTGACAAATAATTAACCAAAGACATCAAACAGATTATGATGATTTTCTCAATTCTGAATCCTAAAGATCTGCCTCCTCACAAATTATTGCTGAAAGAAGGATGTCCAATCATGCTTCTAAAAACTTTGAATCTAACATTGGGTTTATGCAATGGCACAAGATTGATATGTAGACAATTAAAAGAGCACACAATTTATGTAGAGATTGTTTTTGGACCTCATAAAGAAAAATATTTTTCATCGCTAAGATTCCTCTACAGTCTTCTAAAAATGAAAAGAATGGGATTCCTTTTGTAAGAACACAGTTCCCTATTCGTTTATGTTTCGCGATGGCCATAAATAAGTCCCAGGGTCAAATGCTTAATTATAAAGGAATTTATCTTCGTCAGCCCATATTTTCTCATGGACAATTGTATGTTGCTTTGCCAACACTTTTAAATCTTCAAAAATTGATCTCAAATAAGGAATTCTGTATTCCATTAAAATTTTCAATTGTTTAAGTTATAACATATAAAATAAGTAAAAGGTATACTTCGTTTCATTCTACTTACAAAATGAATTTTTAATATATAAATATTTTCTTAAACAATTTTTTTAAGGATGGAGAAGCGTTTATTGATTAAGGATATTTATGTGGTGCTGAGGGGTGGTCATGCAAAGTAACCATCCAAGAAAAACAAAAAAAAAATTGTTATATCACCTAACAAGCTATCCAAGGGACAAAAGTTTATCTTTTTTTATTCAAAGGTATAACAATTATACTTTCTTCTTTCAACATATTCCTTTTTTCACTAACTTTAAAAAATAATAATTGACCTGACTATCAAAATAGAATTTCTATTAATCTCTTTACAGTACTACTAAATTCATGAAATATTCGGGTTTTTTTTCTATTTCTATTTATTTTCTATAAAATGTTGTTACCATTATTAGTTTAAAATTTTAGTATTTCAATGTGTCAGAATTTGAATTTGTTACTTTTCTCCATCACTAGAATAATTTAGCTTTTTTTATTCTATTTTTTTCAACAGGGAAAATGCATTGAAGCTATCATATTTAACAATGATATCCAAAGGATAAGCCCCATTTTGCAACCTTATAAAAAATATATCATTTCTAATGCCATTCTTATGCCAATTCCACCTCAGTTCCAAGTTGAAGACTTGAATATTCAGTGGATCATTACAAGTCGCACAGAAGTCGCACAGTTGTCGAGCCTGTAACTGATGACGACAACATCCAACCAAGCAAATTCACCTATACATTCTTTACGGATCTCATCAAGTATATCAATAACAAGGAAAAATCAGTTGGTTAGATCTTTTACCTATTTCTCTGAACAACTATTTTTCTTCCATTACACCTTATTGTACTTATCCTTAACATATGATAGATATTTTGGTTTCTATTCAAGTTTTAGATGTGAGGTGCATCAACAAAGATGACAAAGTTTTGACTGTCCAAAAATTCTTTCTTGCCAATAAGCAATATGTTGTATTCCCTATTATGCTCTACTACTAATAAACTCTGATAACAATTTATTCTTTTGACATTTTTCGTTTTTATATTAGACAACAAACCAGTATACTATCAATGTGGGACACTTTTGTTGCAAATGAAGGCCAACAAATTGTACAGGCCTTACATACTTATCCAGTAGTTATATGTTGTAGATTAAAAGTTCACTTTTATAATGGTAACTCTATTTTCATTTTCGTCATACTATTATTTTTATATTTATCTTTTTATTTTTTTTTTAGCTTACAATTTAAAATTTTTAGGTGTTGCATTATCCACATGGCATGATTCTATAATTTTCATTGATCCTCTGATACAAGAAGCTACAGATTTTAAAAATTGGTGCTTCCACATTTCTCATCTTTAGTTTTGCAACAAATAAACTTCTATACACATTTTTAGATGTTTTTATGTTTACACTTATAATTACCATTTTTCAAATGCGCAACAAAATAACAAGCGGCTAATGAATCTTTTGGATCAAATCAAAAAATTTCAAAGATCATTTTGCTAAAATCCACCGACAAGGTATATACATTTTATATTCTACTATAAACTTTCTTTCTCACATAATATCTATCTAATTTGAGTATTCCTAACAAACATCTATTTGTATTTTTCCAGAAAGCATGGATCAAAGCTCATATTTCCTTTCAACACATTATGAAAAAATATTGGTATATGAGTTGCAAAAATTGTTTTCGCTCGACCACAGCTACATATGGGGTTACATTTACATCTAATTTTTGCAAGGAGAAATGTCCAGCTGACCCAGGCATTTATTCCCTTTTTCCTTTTCAATTGCTTGACTTTTTAAAAAATAAATAAAGGATGAACAAGCCCCTCACATCATGAATAGTCAAATTCTTTTTATGTCCCCTTCAAAACAAATACTAATATGATTTGAACGCATACTAGAATACTTGTATGTTAACTTAAGTTTAAGATCATTCATATCAATTCTAAATATAATTTTCTTATATTCTTTATTTATTCAACTCTACATTTCTCATTTACTTTCCTTTCTAAATGTAGATGTCAGTATGATGTTAATTTGACTGACAACACAGGAATTGTCATAGCATCAAATTTTGGTGAGCTTGTCGAAAATCTCTTAAACTTCAGTGCAGTTGAAGCTATGCAATATCATAACCAAGTTATATTTTTATACTTATTATAAATAAAATACATTTGATTATTTTTATGAAATCTCTATTATATGACTAATGATCTACACTTTTCTTTTTGGTAAAAAGAGTATTGAACTTCCTCTCATTAAGGTCCATGCTCAACTAAAGACAAAAACCTTTCTCGTTCAATAGCGTTAATTAATTTTTAACAAAAGTTACATGCTTATGTTATCTTAGATACTATGAAAAAAGTTCAGGACAATCTGGTTTTTTTTTTGTCATTTTCCAATATATCAACATCCAATTTGTATGGAAAACGAAAACAAAAAGCAAAACAAATGAACGGACAAAAACAAAAACGAAGGAATCCAAAGCGGAAACATATAGTGAAAGTCAAAGAAAGCGAATCAAATCAAAAGGCTTAAGAATCGAAAGCAAATTTAATACGAATTGAATGGCTCAGAATCGAAAGCAAACACATCGTTAAGACCAAAAACTTAACTCCGAAATCCTAAAACAAATATTTTAGAAAAACTTCGTGTTGAAAACCTTAGACTAAACCAAGGTGTGCTTACATGGGTTACAAGGTGTGCTTGTATAGGGTACAAGGTGTGCTTACATGGGGTACAAGGTGTGCTCAAGTTAGGACAAAGGATTTGCTAAGCTCAGTATGAATTGGTCTATATGAAATTATTATGAGTTAGGGCTATGTCTTAGCTCGAAATGTGATATACTTGAGTATATGAAGGAAATACTGATATGATAAGATATTGGCTTTATCGACATAGGAAGTGGAAAAAGTTGTGAGTGATCCAAAAAAATGACGAGGAACTAGTTAAGAAAGTGAATGGCCAAATAAGGGATTGAAAGACCGAGCGAGTCTGTTGACCACGATCAGTTGAAAGAAAGTATTCGAGTGATGAAGTTAAATGAGAAATGCTGGAACACCCTGCACTCCTGATCAGTCAGATAAGAATTTCGAGGACGAAATTCTTTGTAAGAGGGGGAGAGTTGTTGGCCCACGAATTTTTTCTTGTTGAATAAAGCATGATTTAAATAAATTATGAGGTTTGATAGATAAAGTTTTAGAGCTACTTGTTATGTAAATGTTAGTAGAATTTATTATATGGTTTGGTTGTTGAATGAATCATGTTTTGTGATGGTTAGAAGTGAAAAATGGGGTTGAATGTGTGTAGGATGTTATAGTTGAACGTGGTCTTAGGTTTAATGATTTTGTTGTGTTTGTGACTGATTTTTGTGTTGGAATGAGTTTAGAAATGAAGTAGGAATGGTGATTTAGGATTAAGATGAGTTATTTATGAAATATGGGAAGTATGAAGATGAAAAATGTCGAAAAACAAGTGTTTGGAAGATTTCTGGTCTCGCACGTCGCGGCGTAGGCGTCCACGACGTGGCGTGTGAGAGTGTCCTCACCGTGGCGAGTTTTTGGGTTTTGTCGCGGCGAGCTCCAATATTTTTTCGCCTCGGCGAGCTTTTGTTTTCGCTGCGACGAGCTTCTGATTTCGCCGCAGCGAGCTTCTGTTTTCCTGCACAGGCATGTTTTGGTATTTTAGTCATGAAAATGAGATGATTTTTGATTCGTTGTAAAATAGAGACAAAGGTTTACAAGTTTTATGAAGAAAAGAAGTTTTAATTCAGTTTATAAAGATATCAAATTTTGGATAGAAGTTGAGTATAGATTCTTGTTTCAACATAAGGATAGTCCCAATACGTTTGGAGTATACCTTTCGGATTTCTGATACTTGTAGAAAAGAAGTCTTAATTCAGTTTATAAAGATCTCAAATTTTGGATGGAAGTTGAGTATATATGCTTGTTTCAACATAAGGGTAGTCCTAATATGTTTGGAGTATAACTTTCGGATTTCTAAAATGAATTGAATAATTTTCGAGTCATTAGAAACTTAAGACAATGGGGAACATTTTCTAGAAGAGAATATGACCAGATTTTGTCATTTACTTGATCATAGTGATCATGGAAAATTAACCCGAATGTTTGGACTTTTGGAAGAGTTTAAGCTTTTAGAATTTATTTTCGTGAATATGCAATATATGGGTCCTCAAATTTGTATTCCTATTTAATGGGAATTTTGCATTTGATAAAGGGAATCAAAGAAGGCAAGAAGATCAAGAGGAGAGGCATCTTTTAAGCATGTATCCAAGCAAGGAATTCAGGTGGGTTTCATGTTTATAATTTAGAAATGAGCCAATAAAGTTTTCTTCCAAATCAAGAATGATTTCAATTACTTCATAAATGTTGTTTTTGTTTCTTTTGGAATGATTTGCAAAATTTCTACATATTTCAGTATATGAACTTTGTTGATAAATTTCAAAATAAAGAAGTGAATGCATTGAAATATTCGAAAAAGAAAGAAAAGAGTATGAAAAGCATGAAAGCATTTGAAAATAATTTGAGCATGATTATGTGCTTCTGTTTGGGTAAAAGTGGAACCATTTTGTTCGTCAAGTGCACGTCGACAAGAGCCTTCTCCCGGTTGCCCGCTTGTGCATATGAGCTCCGAAAATGGACTCATTCTGTTCAGGGTGCAACCTTCGGTTTCCCCCTTCTGTTTCCATGGAACCCTCGAGCTATTTGTTTGTGCATTGCATATTTGAATGGTCAAGTATGTTGCATAAATTAAGAGTTTTGTATTGATGGTTAAAGGATATGTTGTGTTGATGTGATGACATTTTTTAATTATGAGTTTTGAGTTCAAATTTTGACTTTGACTGGGAATTTGGGAACAAAGCATTTTATGAAATTATTATGATTTTTATATGACAAATGAACATTTTAACGGTTTTGCTTATTCTTTGTTATAAGCTTGTTACCCACGAAGCTCACCCCCTTTCCGTCCCCACCTTTAGGTTTTGAGCAAGAGATGGAGTGAAAGAGAGTCAAGGCATCAGGCCCGATTTGCTTATGTCGTAATTTAGGTTATTTATGTAAAATGCAAGGATTGTTACTTTTCAGGATTTCTAGTTCGTGTAACTTTTGTCTTTTGAGATTTTTGATTACTGTTATAATTGTGGTTTGAAATGCCTTTAGAGCTTGTAAAACTCTATTTATTGATGTTAAGGAATTATGAATTATGTATGGATGATGTTGAGTGGAAGTATGCATTTGCGTATATGGATCAGGTTGAGTGGAACTCTGGTATACTTGAGGAAGTTATTGATTTGATATGAATATTTTGATTGTGAATTGTTGATACATATATATATATAGAAGTGAGATGTGTTATGGAAAAATGGAACATATAAATGATATGAGACTTTAAGCTTCACGATTTCTTTGAATTACGCCAACGTTTATGGTTTAACGGTTGGGCTTCGAAAACGGGGCTCATCATGTTTGGTTTCAGAGTAAGAAAAGATTTACAAGGAACCACGCTTAAGTATGATGGTATTTTGTTCCGAGGTTGGGTTCTAGAAACGGGGCCCAGCAAATCCACTATGCATCCATAATGGAGGAGTTAGAGTCTCCTGAGGGTTTACTTAAAATGAACAATACCCACAAACATTTTCTTTCCATCATTCCACACCTAATTGTCATCATAGCTTAATCCAATAAGTTGAAAGCATTATAGGTAAGAATTGAAATCTAAACATAAGGCCACATAATACTTCATAAATTAGATCACAAACTAAGCAACAATAAGACATCATAATGCTTCAATTAATCAAAACCACATGCCATGAATGAAGTGTAACACCCCATGTTAGGGGCTAGACCCCAAAATAGTGAATAGGACAGAACATTGAGAAATTAGAAATGCATTGCATGCTCTTTCATAATTGCGCATTCACATACACGTGAAAATTTATTTTTGATATCTTAAAATAATTGTATATGCATTCATCGACTTATTTCGGGGTATGAGTTAAGTGATCATGACGTGAATTGTGTTTTGATATGTCTTAAATTTTGGTATGATTGGATTTCAATTAGAAAATTTGAAATTAAATGTTATGGATTGGTAAATTGATAGATTAAAATGTACATTTGGACTAGGATAAATTGATGCATGAGAAATTAGGATGATTAGTGACATTTGGCATAGTTAAATTGGTAACAAATGGACTAGTAATTAAATAACAATTGGATCAATTAGTATGTGACAGGTGGACCAATCTTGTAGTGACATGTAGACTAATTTGTAGGAGACAAATGGCAGCATAATGAGTGGATTAGTGGTAGCATAATTGTTACACAAATGGCTAGCATGCCTTAGGACATATGGTGAGTTTAGAAGTTAACATCTAGCATATTGATGGAGCAAATTCCAACAACAATGTTTTTGCTGATTCCCTCACTTTTGTCCACCAAAATTGCTTCCAATTTTTTATATATTTTGCTCGAACCCTAGCCAAATTGCTGCACCAAAACTAGCTTTTTACCTTATACAAAATAGCCAAGAAAACCAGTTGAAAGTGGTCTTCACATTGCTACCCACAATCTGTTTTCACCTAGAGTTCGTGATTGATCTTGCATGATTGGAGACTTGGTTTAATATGAAGTTTTGTGTTCAATTGGAAATATAATAGGTAAGTAACAAAATTGGAGCTTTAAAGCATGTTAAATTTTATGAGAATAATGTTTCAATTAGACTGAAATGCATGTGATAAGACTGAAATGCATGTGATATTGGTGAAGAAGAATTGTTGGAATATGATAGTTGTAGTGTTTTCTCTGAATATCCTTTGTTCCTTTTGTTACAACTTCTTCTCATAACATCCAAATGACATGAGGCTTGAACCAATAGACTCATAACACATTTTTCTTCATCTCCACCAAAATTTATGAACATATGAACCCATTCGGAAAATATTGAATGATAAATTTAGGATGAAAATGGTGAGTGTATTGGAATATTGTTAACTGGAATGATTTCACTGATCATGTTTCGGTATTTTGATTATATCTTGATTTTTAGATTTCCAAATGAGATTATTCTTGATTTAAATTGAAATAGAGACATTTGGATACAATTTTTAAGAGAAATTAAATTTGAATTATATCCTTAAGAGTCTTGAAATTTAGTTTGAAATTGAGTTTTGGCTTAGGCTGTAACATTACCTGTGATAAAAATTATGTCCTGTTGTTATCGAATAAACTGTATTGATGTAGGTCGAATCAGACGTGTCTTCACTGAAGTTGTAACTTATTCTCTTAGCTTTTAATTGGAATAAAGTTTGTAATTTTGGGATAAGTTAATTGAGAGACATGGGTTGTATAACTTTGAATGCATGATCATGCCCTAACCAAAATTTCAAATGTACTCAGTCTGTAATATTTTGAGCATAACCCATAAAATAATGAACTAAGTCATTAGAAACTTAAGGCATAGGGGAACAATTGTCTAGAAGAAAGTGTTACAAAAATACACCATTTTCCTTGTCATAATGATCATGTATAGTAGACCCGAAAGTTAATGTTGAAGAGAAAGTTGGAATAGTTAATGAGTGTATGAATTTTGACACATTTAGAGTACAATTGATCTTTGCATCAGTTTATTACAGAAGTATACCTAGGCATATGTCATTGAACATGCATGTTACATTATACATTTATAAAAATGCAAAATTCAGTTACATAAAAAATGTGGTAATATGAAATTGTATTGGATTGCATATAAAAGAGCAAGTAAAATGATCACTTCCAAATATTGCCAAAACTTCAAGGCAATAAGAAAAAAAGGAGCAATTGTGAGTAACTTAAGATGGTCTCACCTTAATTTGTTTTGTTTATTACTGAATTGAATTTTATATGTGTTTATTATGTTCTAAATTTCGGACAATAATTGTCTGAGGTGTTTGATGCATATAAACACCATTGGAAGTGCTATTTGTATGTAAATGAGATTGACTATTTGATTATCAACTGAAAAGTTGAATGCCAGACCTAGCCCAATGATTAATATTAATGCGTAAATACGAAAATGAATGTGATTGAAAGTGATCGATGTTGGATCGTGTATGGCCAAAGTATTCACAATACGCTGCGAAAAAGACAATAACACAACATGAAGTATAACCGAAAATACACAGGACGTACGAAAATACCTTTCTGACGTGGATCGGTTGTTTCTTTTTCAGATTCGTAGACACTGCAATAAGCGAGTACCCTCTACCGGTATCCACACGAGTATGCATGATCCAGGCAGCGGCTATCGTGTGTTTGCACGTCTTGAAACTCCTTTCGAATGCCGCACAGTTTTCTCTCGGAGGGTGGCTAGGGTTTCATCTCCTTCTTCTTCCTTCTTCTAATGAGACCTAAGTTTCTCTATTTATAGAGAAAACCTAATCCCATTGAAGCCCAATAAGTTTCGGCCCATTATATCTCATATAATAAAAGCCTGACAACTTAATTCAATTCAGCCCAATAAATATATCCACATATATTTATTCAATGCCTAATAAATTAGGCCCAAGAGAATAAGCCCAAATCACATCACTCTTTGTGTGCGACCTTGTAGGCTTATTTGATATTGGCAATGGGCTTGATCTCACTTCAAGGCCCATAAATCATAAGCGGCCTCTAGCAAGACATTATGACTACCCAAATCAAATAAGGATTGGTAATCCGATTTAACCTGTAATCATGGTTATATATGGTCAGTCCCTTTGTAACATGATATCAAGATTAATCACAAGGCATAGTACATGTCAACCTTTGATTAATCATAGTTTCTTGACCCCAAGTTGACTGATTATAACAAATGACATTGAGACTCCTCATCAATTCATTTGAGCACGGCCATGCATTCCTTCAGTCATACTTGTCAAGAGGCCCAAATGATATATCTCTCTTTTAAGAGAGGTACAAATCCCATCTACGTCATTTACATCCCTCCGCATGATTCATTTAATGTCCAACATAAGACTACTTGTTATTCGGTTAAGAATAACTTAGTCTAATGTCAAAACACCGAATTCCTCATGTAGGAAACCATGATGACTTCAGGTCAGAGGACTAAAGTCAAATCATATTGAGAAATCACTAATGACATGAAACCATGTAGTGTTCTCTTTGTGGGTTGATCCAATATATGTTCTATAACATATATCTATATTTCTGATTTGATAACTCATATCCATGATCAGTAAAACGTGATCATCAATTAGAACACATACTAAGCTTAATTCATTATTGTTCCACTAATAACAATCGACCAGGGACAGTTTAGAATAGTGTTATAATGCTTATGTTTTTACTATCAAGTCACATACTTGATAACAAAAGTCTAGTACCATTCATCGAATCACATTACATAAACAACATACATGCACATATAAAAGGAATACCTCATAATATATTATTAACAAGTCATAATGTTAATACATGAATCACATATATGTCCATTGGCCTAGGGCACACTACTAACAAAGGTCAGGTGTTCAATTCCTCCTATCTATGCTCTCTTAACTGAGCTTGTCATATAGTTTGTCTTCTGTTGGACCAATGATGGTTGACAAATTAAA
>JANIHY010000006.1:13588512-13598870 GCA_027479065.1 Erythroxylum brevipes | reverse complement strand
TTACATCGCCCTTGTGAGAAACATTTTGTTCCATTACCCAACTTAACTCCATAGGATTCGGTTGGAGTTACATTCAGACCTAGAGTAGCCACCAAGTCTGCTGAAAGATAATTATGGCTAGCTCCGCTATCAATGAGAAGCAAGATTGGGACTCCCGACAGCTTGCCCTCAATTTTAAGGATTTTAGACTGAACAATTTCTCCATATTCAACCACTTGACACACCATTTCCCAAGCTTCTCCCAACTCGGCCTCATTTCCTTCCCCATTTCCAGACGGTGACCCCTCCTCTTCTTCATTTTCCTCCAAAACCAGCAGGCGTAGGTGTTTATCAGGACATATGTGCCTGGGGCCGAAATGCTGGCCACACTTGAAACATAGGCCTTTAGCCCTACGGTCCAGCAACTCTTGGTAAGAAAGGTTTCGGGTTCCCCTTAGGCGCCCTTCAGCAGTCCTGTCCACCCCATGTCGCCGACTAGCGTCCTCCTCCCTATTGCCCCCCTGATATGTGTCCCTTCCGGCTTGCGCATGGGCCTGTGCATGGGGTCGGACCGGTCCGGGTCGTGCACCGGCCCAGGTGCGACCTCCAACTGTCGGGTTTGGAGGCCCGACTCGTGGAGCACCCACGGGTCTCCAGCCCACAGTCGACATTTATTGCGTCGAGGGGTTGAGTTTTCGCTCAACTGCTCGTGCTGCTGCGATCAATCGATAACGAGAGGAGGGATCCAACGCCAGAACCTCCAGTCGTATGTCCTCTCGCAATCCCCCAAGGAAAAATCCCATGTACTGATCTTCAGGAAGAGGAGGAATCTGAGCTGCCAACATCTCAAACCTTTCTACATACTCGTCCACTGTCCCCTGTTGTGTCAACGTCTTCAGCTGAGAAAATGGATTCCCGCTAAAGTGATCTCCATATCGATCAAACAGAGCTCTCTTGAAAGTCTCCCAGTCTAGTTCGAGCATCGACGCAAGGAGGACCTTAAACCAATGCCACGTCATTCCCTCCATACATATCTGTGCCAGCTGAACGCGTAGCTCCGGTGGAGTTCCCTGGACGGTGAAGTACAGTTCGGCTCGAGAGACCCATCCTATCGGGTCGTCACCTTGAAACGGAGGGAGCTCTATCCTCGGGCGGAGTTGGTGTTCCTCCGTCAGCATGGAAGTGACACCACTGCCTTCTGCTGCCGTGGGTACCGACTTCCCACGTTCCACCGAACTAGATCCCACCTCTAGTGTTTGGTGGGCAGCTTGACATTGGAATCCCTCTCGTAGCTCGGCGTGCATCGCCGCTAATGCTCTTGAAAGGTCGTCAACACCCTTGTGTAAGCTACCCAGTTGAACCGTATGATCCAACAACTTCATCTCCACTGCCGTCATACGAGCATCCATTGTTTCCTACTTTTGTTGCGCCATTCTCGTTTGCATACACCGGGTCTGTCAATGAAAGCACCAATGATAAGCAAATGGATGAGAATAAGGTATGTTTATTGATAGTATAGCTATAGCCTCGTAATATATTCCATAAGCACTAAGCTACCAGCCACTAATGGCCCCTCTCAGCATTCAGCCGAATACAATGCAAGTTTTCAGAGATAGTCCTTGCACTACCCTCTCCCCCTTTACATAGTCCCCTCCCTCTCCTCTAACTAACTCCCCTAATCGATTACTCACCCCTCACTCACAATTTCCTCTCTCCTAGTATTCCTTCTGGAATACGTGAGCAAGGGTTTAGGGCCCATGTTCTGCTCCTGCCTTCTATTCCTCCTAGAGTAAGTTAATATGGGCTTATGACCCAAAGGGTTATCCATCTGTTGGAATAACTAGGTGGATGAGCAAGATCGCAGCTCGATTAAGATTAAAAAAAATAAACACAAAATATATTATGAGTAAAGATGGGAGTTACAATGCAAACACTCACTAATATAATATTCATGAGTTTTTAATTTATAACCTATAAGATTGTACCCTTGTAGGCGCTACTCGTGAATGCTTGAATTTGTTTCTTGAACGTGAAGACAGCTGGGTATTTATAGGTGAATCAAACTAACTGTAGTCATATAATTCAATTTGTTCTAATTATCACACATTGGGATATTTACTTTTGCACCTTACATTATTTATCTTCATCTAAATATTTTTGTAATAATATCTAGATGATTCTTCCAAAAATTATCTAGGTGATGCTTCCAACACCATCTTAGAATTTATCTCCCATGGCTGCAATATTAAAATTCAATCATGTATGTGCAATATATCTCAGTGATTTTTGGAAGAAAATTGTTCCTATGGAGTAGTGAGTTTCCAACTCAAATACATTTTTTGCAGGTGGGCAGAATGGAATGGGAAATATCGTGATGACATGAGAAGATTTATAAAGGTAATGTGTGGAAAAGTTGGCAATTTAGATGGGGTTATATTTGCTCACAATTTAAAGATAGCTTAACAAATGTGAAATCTAGGAGCAAACGTTCGAACATTTTTCTTTTTTTATCTGAAATTGCTTGTCCTCAAAAGCAGGTGACAGGTTTAATGATTACTGGTTGCTAATTCAAAACAATGAAGTTAACCAATTTCTTAAGACAGGAATGTTGTTAATACAATAAATATATTATTTAAGGCTTGAGTGCTGAAGATTCTCAGTTTTGTGACTTTTTCTCTAATATGCCATCACGACACCTGAATTAGTATCCTTTTTCTTCAAAGAGAAAAAAAATTTGATGTTTCGTTGACGTTTTATTTGCGGTTTGCTGCTTTATCATCTAAGCCTGTTTATATCAGTGCTTTCTTTTTAAGATTGATAGAGGTTTCTTCGCAATTTTATTTATTTTGCTGGTGGTTGCAATAGTGATATAATCTTAAGTAGAAGAGAACAATGTTCTAATCTAACAGTTAAATCATAAAGTTTATTTACAAAATCAAATTTGTTCTTGCATCTTTTTCTGTTCGATTCACCATATTGATTTGTCATTTACAGGGTGATTCTGGATTGAAAGGCTCTTTTGCTACTCGTGTTTCTGGGTCAGCTGATCTATACCAAGTAAGCAAGTCTGCCTTCCAATCTCTTGATAATCTCCTCCTGATTCATTAATATTGACTTGCAGTTTTTTCTTTTTCTTCAGGTAAATAAGCGCAAGCCTTATCACAGTGTTAATTTTGTTGTTGCACACGATGGGTTCACACTGTATGATCTAGTTTCATACAATTTTAAGGTACTTACAGACTTCAAATAATGAATTAGTCTTTATTTAGTCAAAAATATATCTCCACTGATTGACTGATTGTCGATTTTGTAGCATAATGAGGTTAATGGGGAAGGTGGAAATGATGGAAGCAATGACAACTTAAGCTGGAATTGTGGTTTTGAAGGTAATATTTTATTTTTACTCTTTGCTCTTTACTTTGACCATATTTCATGAGAATATTGTAGTTTCATAAGTATGGTTACATGGGAACTAAAGAGAGGGAATAAAGTATATAAAATGTTTTGCTATTAATAACTTTGTTAGTTATAAATTGATTCTCTTGGTGGCAAAATTGCGTAAACCAATAGGATTCAGGCGTTGGTGAAGAACAAATCATTTTCATCTGCAAATGGGATGTTAAACGTGTGTCATTCCAATGGTACATCATTTTAAGCATCTGCATTGCTTCACAAAGAGAAATTTTAGCCAATAATCTGTATTTCTATCAGCTAAATTTTCTGTTTACACTGTCAACTCAATGGTTAGGCAAGATTTTGGGACTTGGGATGTCAAAACTGACTGATTGCTCTTTATCTATTTTTCTGTGATTCTTACGGCCAATTTCGTCTTATGGTTTTTGTGATCGGTATCAACAGAATCTCTCTGATAAAACTCTTCATCCTTTCCTTTCTTTTTTTTTAGGAGAAACTGATGATTGTAATATTAAAGCTCTACGATCTAGGCAAATGAAAAACTTCCATTTGGCATTAATGATATCTCAGGTAAATTACAAAATGTTCTTTGCACTCTCTTAACGTGAATGAAGGTTTCGTTACTGCTGCACAACATTAATACTGTGCATTTATCGAGGTGAGTTATGGCAGATGGGATGAATTCAGATTGCTGCTGTGCAATTTTGTCAAGTTAATAACTTGCTCTACATATTGTCCTTTTAGTTGTGCCTTTTTACTGGAATTTTCTTTTTCTTCTTGCTTTTAGAAAAATGGTCTACTGCCATTCCCTCTTCTTCGTCTCAACTCTGTCGACGTAATTTAGACTACATTGCATTTCAATTAGTATAGGAAAGTTTCCAGTGTTTGTATATAGTGCCCGTTGTCTTACTGCAATTGAGTAATTGTGGTATCAAGCAGGGAACACCAATGATGCTAATGGGAGATGAATGTGGCCATACTCGCCATGGAAATAACAATAGCTACGGACATGACACACCTATCAATAATTTCCAATGGGAGAGTGCAAGTGTTCTCTGTTCCAAGTCTGTTTTTTGATACCTTGAATCTAGATGGCTAATGTGTGATTGTTGTAAGACAGTTGGATGCAACAAGGAGTAGTCACGTCAGTTTTTCTCCGAAGTGATAAAATTCCGGCAAACACACAGAGTGTTCAGACATGAAAATTTTCTCACAAGAGTAAGTCTTATTCAATAATCTGTGTCCAGGGTTGCGATCATATAACTAAGTTCTTATATTTGAAGTTTTGCTAAGGAGCTCCTCAAGTATTCTACTTCATACAGGATGATGTTACATGGCTTGAGGATAACTGGGACAACAATGAAAGCAGATTCCTTGCATTCAGGTAAGAAATCATAGTCAACTTCTTTCTGAAATTGGTGGCAAATTTGTACCACTCTATTGGGACTTTAGTTACTTGATGAGAGGACATTAATGTAGAAATTTTTGATGTTGCTGACACTGTCGTCTCTTTGGTTATGCAGTCATCCATAGGATTCTGTTTCACCAGTCCTTCAAAATTATGATTCTTATTTTGAGAGGCATCTACGTTTCTTCTGTTGTATGCTTCGAATTTATGACTTAGAAAGGAAACGGCATGCCCTTCCACCTGTCTACCATTTCCCTAAAACATATTCCTACAATCATAGAAGTTAAGAACTTTTGAATAGCCTTCACTATATTACTGTTGCAGGCTTGAACTAATGGCCTGCATTTGGCACAGCCTTGGACCTACCGGTTGTACTTTTACAAAGGATTTAGGCTTCAGTGAGGACCTTAACAGTGTGCTTAACAGCTAAAGTTGTTTCTAATCAAGATGATTTTATATGCTAATCTGTATGTATTCAATTTGGCCATATATTTTCCTTCCTGGGTTTTTACCACATTGAGTAACTTTATATGTCTTTGCGGTACAGGCTTCATGATAATGATGGGGGAGATATCTTTTTAGCATTCAACGCACATGACTATTTTGTTGAAGTTTCTATACCCTCACCACCACCCAACCGGCGATGGCTTCGTGTGGTTAGTTTCTTTTACACATCTGGCAGATGCTATAAAGTTGTCACTGCTGGTTTTTATTCTTTGTTCCCAAATCTGTGATCTTGTCCCTCTAGTATCAGCTTCCTGGCGATCTATATTGTTGTACTGTCTTCTATGATTTATTATTCTAGTAAAACCACAAATTTACGCTAATCTCTTAGCCGTATTGTTGATACAAAAACTTAGAACACAGTATGATTTGTTACATGAAGAGTACTAGATTCCATACTTGTAAGGTTCCTGTGAGTGGTTCTGCCAACTAATTCACCGTACGTTACAGGTGGACACCAATCTCGAATCTCCGGATGACATATTCCCAGAAGGCGTCCCAGGCATTGGAAATACTTATAACGTGGCTCCATTCTCGTCGATTCTTCTTGAAGCTAAACGCGTACGAGTCCCCCCCACTATAGATTAAGATCAACAATAACTTGCACCCACATGGAGTGCTGGTCAACCAACGCAAATAAAACTCCATTGTCCAGCATGGTAATCGCTGTCGTGAGAGATAAAGCCAGCAAACAAGGGTAGGGAAATCAAAATAGGTACTAAGCCTCGTTATGTGACAACCTTTTTCATCATATCCGTGTGTGAATCAGAGGAATAGATGCTTAATAATCCAAAAATTCCAAAATGCTGGTACCGATTCATTACCTGTCATTGCAAAATTTTGGTCTATCCAAAAAAGATGGGAATGCACATTTCAGGAACTTATTCCCTAATTGTCAATAGTTGGTATAAAGATATAGTGCTACAGCTGGATTATAACTTGCCAATGTAAAAGGGAAGAGAAGAAAATATTAGGCCAGCTGTCCACCAACTTTTCTTCAAATTTCAATACCAAAGTTCATAGAACCATCACTCCCAAAGGTTAGTTGGACGCTAATCATTGCTTCTAAGCTGGAAGTCGGGCCTCCAAACTCGTAGTTCTTCTGTAAATCATCAAAATTTGTGAAAATGTTAATATATATATATTAGGAAGCTCCAGATCAGTCTCCTGGTGTTTCTGCTTCACTTGTATAAAAGCTTGTTTTAAAAAAAGAACATTTGTCTCTCTCTGTCTATTTCGGGATTTCGTGTGTAAATATGTCGATTAATATATAGAACTGCATTCTAATATGTTTACAAAATTAAACGATTTACGGATAAATAAGGAAGTTAAAAGGAAAATATGAAATTCCAGCTTTAATTGAGGTTGATGACTTATTCGCAGAAATCGGGTGGAATCTGACGCCATTATATGCCATTTCGCAGAAACCCTGCGTTGCGGCATTTATCGTATGGCCGAGGGCTGCGCTTAGCGGCGACAGGTGGTGTGTGTCTTGATTCTCAGCAATCCAGACTGACAATCACTTCTCGTGAGTCCTCCTGACACCCAGTTATCGCTGTTGCAAAATGCTACCAACTTTTCTACTTCCTTTCTTTATAAATTAATCTTATTGTTAATTGTCCCAATATTATTCCAACTGTTGCCGAATTTCGGACGTGAAACTTGATTAGATCGGAGGTAAAGACAATGTTATTTAATTATAAAATAAGATAATATTATTTTCTATTTTATTCAAATTTATTTTGAACTAGATTGAATTTCTTATTTAACTCTGAATTGAATATAAATTTAAATTGGGCTAAACTGAAATTATCAACCCAATTTCGACGTGTCTATTTTTAATTTTTTGGTAGAGCAGCTAATATTTATGTTTGATGTGATTGGGGTAAAGAGAAAGTAATTAAAAAAAGTGGAAATGGCAGCTGTTGGACATTAGTAAGATCCGAATTGGATATGTAATAAATAGAAAGCCTTCCCAGTCTAGTTTGATTCTGCAGAATCACATCACGCAGATCATATGGAGCAAGTAAGGAAATAAATTATGAGAAGCCCCTGATTGAAGGGTCTAGGTCTAGCAAGCGCCAGGCAGCCTTATCCTATGCTCGGCATTACATTGCCAATTAACATGTTCATCATCTGTAAATGACCAGACACTTATGAGGTGTTTGTTGTCTCTTCTGAATAATAAATATTAGCAATTAATTAATAAATATGCAGAAAAACATTTCAGATTAGAACGTTGTGCTACAACCTAACAACACAACGGTTAGATTAGTGGAATTTTTGTTCCGTTACTAATTTGAAGCTCAGATTGTCCGCATCTATTGGGACCAGAGGATCTGTTACAATAACAATAATTCTGTTCCGCGTCGAAAATAACTCTGTTCTGTGTCCAATATAATGTCGTTTTGTAACTTCTATATATGATACTATGTGATTTTTACTACAAAAACAGGAATAGGACAGAATAATAAGAATATAGAATTTGATATTGCATGCTTCCATTTTACTTTTTTTAACAAGTGTGTTTAGACTCATAAAAATGTGAACAAAGGAATGAGCGACATAGATTCCGTAGGAAAGCAGCTTAAAAACAACGCGTTTTTTTGGAACCAGCCTGTATGGTGCCAATCGGACGGTCAAGATTCTCCAACAAGAACTACGTGTAACAGATCTACCTCAACCTAATTTCGTCTCTAGCATTATGTTGATTAACTAATCTGGCGTTTTCGTCGCAAGAGACAGGGACATTATCGTACTTTCACTGAAGCTGAGGAAAGAACTCGGACCGACTCAATTCATACCTTCACCCTATCACTATAAATAGAACTTCCCTGGCAACTCTCTTCTTACTGTTGTGTCTGTGTACTTTTGGCTTCTAGCTCATACTGTCTCTCTCTTCTGGTGCTTAGAGAAGTTAGATTCAGAGTTTCCGTTCATCAATGGCGTCTAAGAGCTTCATTACTTTGATTGTTCTTGCTCTATTCGTCGCCTCCGCCTTGTCCCAGGCCCCGGGAGCTGCTCCAACCACCGCGCCCACGAAGTCTCCGCCTTCGACTCCGACTCCGAAGACCGCTGCTCCAGCTCCAGCTCCCACAACTTCTACTCCTCCAGCATCCGTTCCAGTTCCGGCAAATGTCCCCTCTAGCACTCCCACCAGCTCTCCTCCTGCTCCCGTAGCTCCAAGCTCAGGACCTTCGGTGGCTCTTACTCCTGGAGCAGGTGCTCCTGGAGCAGGTGCCCCCGGAGCAGGTGCCCCCGGAGCAGGTACTCCAACCTCGACTCCACCCAGCGGTGCAGTCGTGGGAAGAGACGTAGCGGTTTTAGCTGTTGTTGGAGCTGCTCTGTCATGGTCCTTGTTGCTGTAGATCTGAGCTCTTTGATGTTTATCATCAGTTGTTTAAATCTAGCAGTAGGCTTTTTATAATTTAAATTTTTTCCACATTTTGTTGGTGTCTATGGACGGCTATGAGTGAGTTATGCCTCAGATTTCTACCGTTGATGATTTGATTACATTTATTCATATTATTACACTGTTGCTTTTCAATTATACTGTTGATGTTTATAGTTATGAAATTCCTTTATGTTAAATGAACTGTGGTTGGATGAATTGTTGTATACATAGAAGAAGAAGCATTAGTTCGTCTTCTTTGTGTATCTCTCGGACAAAGATAGGGAGGGAGACAGTGGACAGAGTAGAGATTGTGATTGGGATGTAAGTTCAAATTAACAAAGTGCGCGATTGGGATGTTAACGATAAAGTCGAGTGGGGTACAGCTGGAAGGAGGAGTTCTTGATGCTTTTGTACATTTGTTGTTGGAAAATTACATATGGTCTCTGTTCGTTAATACTAGACTAGTACTATAATTAAGAAACTGGAAAGATGAGAAGGAAAAAAAAGGGCAGGAGGCGATGAAGCCGAAGGGGTTGGGGTCAGGGTAGAGTGGACAGCACATGGCCACAGCTGTAAAACTAACTCATTGTGTTGCAGACACCCATGTGCCTTCCTCGATGTGGACAAAGTTTGGAAAGTCTACGAGATTGCTTCAAGCATACTTTATTGTTAAGTGAGACGTAACCATTAAATCCAAAACAAGACATCATTCAACAAATAAAACAGAACTCTTAATATGGAAAAAAAGTTGTATATTGAGTTATTTGCCTATCAAAATCGTTGAGTAGTTAATTACTTCCAACCGAAGTTGTTACTTCTGGCTCAACAAAAAGGTTGCATGTATATGACTTTTGAGTTATTAGTTTGATCAGATATATCTGATAAGTTTAAGACAGATAAGGTGTTACTTTCAATATAATGGATACCACTTTGTCTTCTTCCATATTTCCATGAGCAGGCATGTACGTAAACCAAGTGGGTGAAATGTCACTAGAGCTCAAGAAGAAGAGGTTATTGTTCTAGCAAAAAAACTAATGAGGAGTGGGTTTAGGTTCTGTTTTTTAACTACAAATGAAGAAATGCGCCATTAATTTATCGACCAAGTGCATGGGACGGCAACTTTTCGAAAGTGGAACATTGTGATGGTTCCTACTCCAGATCAAAAGTCCACAACTTCTCTAAACCATATTTTTTTCGTTGCCCATTTGATAAACTTGTTTTTGCCTATTTGAATTCAAAGCAAAATGATGTATAATTAGAGAATGGCAGGTGGAGGTGGATGAAAATAGAAATGGATGCATGACCAGTCTTCTTCACAAGCCTAGTGTTTTTATGGTGAAGTCCATTTACTGACCATTACGCACAGAGAGAATACTTGATTGGAAATCGTAACGTCGTAATGAGCAAGTTCTGAAAAAAGCTTTCAATAAATGAAGTCGTAGGATGTTGACGTTGAGGTTGATGTTGCATCCACCCTTACCTTAGGCTTACGCCTGATCAGTGATTGTGCGGGAATAGATCCATCGTCTCAAATACCCAATTCTACGGGGTTGCGTTTTTCGTCGTATTATATACTCCCTCTGTTTCATAATAAAAGTCGTTTTAGAAAAGTACACACTTATTAAGAAAGATGGTAAAATTATAGATTTACCCTTATTA
>JANIHY010000006.1:13282816-13296275 GCA_027479065.1 Erythroxylum brevipes | reverse complement strand
AAAAGTATATAACATTTGGTTACAATGTATATAAAAAAGTATGGCTACATTTATTATACTTGTTGACATTTCCGGAAACGTAGCAAAATACTTTTGGCTACGATTATAAAAAATTAGCTAATAGTTTTTAGTTAAGAAAAAGAAGCGTAGCCTATCTTATTGGTGATAATTCTACATAATCAAAAATCATTAGCAACAATTACCAAAAACGTTGCCTATAATTTTCAATTATGGAAATTTAGCAATATTTTGATGACGAAATGAAATCACAACTAGAAACTATAGGTGACATTTTTTATACCTTTAGTTATGATTTTTTATAGCTAAAGGTCAATTTGTTGTAGTGATCGTAAACATTCGAAGCGTCATTTGGTGATGCCTGGTGTGGAAATTCCTGTGGAACTATGAAGAAGACACGGAGTAGACCATAAAGAACAAAATATTAATCATGCTAAGATAGTTGATTCCAAAAAGGAACCCCATCTAATTCCTATGTAGAACCCACTGATTGAAGATGCTGCTAATGAAATTGTTCGCTTCTTCTTTTCTGTGTTTGACGTGGTGCTGTCGAACGGCTGAGCTTCTTTGAAAGGAAATTCATCATGAGCGCAGTCACATTACTGTCGCTAACAGAAATGTCGGGAGTTTCTGGCTTGCTTTCTTGTAAATTTATTTACACTTAGTAGGTCAAAATGACATTGGAATAGGCACATAATTGAACTATAAAGGGAAATGTGAGCTTGTGTCTTTTTCCTATTTTTGCTTTCTTCTGCTATGTCTTATCTGCATTAGATTTTGGGTCCAATAATTTGTAAAGGGTGACACATAAAAAAGAAAACTCAGTTCATAAGTTGTGTAAAGAATATGTTAGAAGTACCATTAAAAGCATATTCACCAAACTATGTAGTATAATTTCACAATTTTTGGCTTTAACTATCATGATGTAAAGACAAGAAATGCTTTAACTATCATGATGTACTACAAAAAGAAAAAGAAAGAAAAAACTAGAAAGCTCATAAGAAAAATCTTGAAAGTAAGATAAATAGCATTGCAATAGGAATGACAAAACTAATAATGAACGCATCAACCCAATGATAAATCTGAATTACTATTAGAGAAATCTTTAATTATTGTTTTAACCTGTATTCAACTATCTTTAAATTCATCAAAGCTTGCTTTTGAAAATTAAGGTTACCCAAGGGCTTAACAAAAACTTGTTTGTGCGTAGACATTAATTATTCGTATGTAAAGCATGTGAAACGAGGTTTAGAAATTTGTTCATTTTTTCTTCATGTTGATTAGTTGGTAAGACTACTAAATCAGTCACTATTGATTATTGTTTCGCATCGATTCTTTCTTAAGCAGTTGAATGGACTATTACATTATTGAATAAATCCGAGTTAGTATCTTTGTTCAATATATGGATATTCTTCTACCTTTTCGAAATGTTATCTTCTGAAATGGATTATTGTTGTCTTTGTAGTGTTTTCAACATTAAAAACTTTGAACAACGATGTTCTTATTAACATCTAATTAATAATTGCTGATGCCTACATAACTTTTTGTCAGATAGCCATTGTTTTTCATCGGACACTGGAGTGGTTAAAGAATATTGGTACTCGATATATGCAAGGTTTTGACTAGACCTCACTTGATAGATAAAATCAAAACTAACTTGGTTAGCAAGTTATACAGATAAATCTCAAAAGAGACCATATTTTAGCTAGGTAAGCGAATTCCATTTTGAGATTACAAGTCTAACTATTAGGAAAGACGGAGATTAGTATCCAGATAATTAAAAACAGCTAGAAGACAGCCTCTTCTTCAATTCTATGTAGCATTTGATTGATAGCTGCCGCAATCTCATCTACTGTAGTCAGGTGACATCCTTCTTCAACCTGTTTCATTTTATCAGAAACGATGGGATCAATTTGAAGGACAAAAGGCACAAATTAAGCGGAGTGTGTTTGCATCTCTAACTAAGATGTGTTGTATAATTCTTAATTACTACAGAATTTTCTTGGGATCTCCGCTACGTGAAAAGAAAGTATGGCCCAAAACAAGAAAAGTAAAGGTCAAGAAGAAAAAGTTGACTGATTAGACTGTATCAAGTCTTAACTAACCTTAACACTGACCGAGTAAAGAACCAGTTGATCAAGAGCCGTGATGTTTAGGTGGAGAATAGTGAGCCTCAGGCATTGAAGCCCTGCAACCATCTTCAAGAGCTGTCTGGGGCGTTTCTTGGAGAGTATTTTAAGATTTGCATGGCTCTCTGCCATGGTCACTTCTATGTCTGCGGCAGCCCAATGAGTCTCTGCCGCTGTCGACTGATTATCCACAGAGCCCGGAGACTGAGCTGCCCGTGTGGAGTACTGAGGGGAGGAGAAGAAGTCGACAAATGGTGAAGTAGTGTAGCCATTAACTTCTGCTTGTTGCTTGGACCTTTTATCAGCTTCCATGGTCCGCAATAGCTGCTCCAACTCTTTCACAAAATTAATGGCACCTCCAATTATCGACGCTTGGTCGCCCTGGAAATATAAACAACATATAAACATTTTCTGAACACAAGAAATTGTTGCATGTCATAAGAACCAAAGCCGATCATTAGGTTTCAACAGCATTTAAGTGAGCATATCCTCAAGTTCAGAGAAGACTGTTATAAGTTGTTCTTTATATCTCCTCCCAATTTATGTTGGGAGAAAATCTTACGAACAATAAGTCAACATATATGATGTCCTATACAAAAGATGTATGATTGGAACAGTAGAGTGTGATTGTTACTGACCCGCTGGGCATAAGAAGGAGGCATCAAAGACCTAATAGCAGCAAGATATTCATTCATTTGTTTCCTACGGTTTCGCTCAACAGCAATGTGAGTCATTCTTTGGTTCTCAATTTCCTCTTTGTTCTTTGTGTTCTTTGTCCGTCTACGCTTCGGTCGGCCACTATCGGTCGCCGGCGTTTGCTCCATTGTAGCAGGTATTAACAACTTTCCAGGCAGAGATCTTTCAAGACTGCATGTCTCAGGTGAAGAATTTGGATCCCACTCTTTAGCATGTCGCATGATGGACGGAGATGAAGAATCCCAGTTCTCATGCTGACCTTGCAGTCGTTCTATGTTGCCAAAGTTATGGTCTAAAACCCCAAGATAAGACTTGCCATCTTGTTTAAAGCCACAGTTAGAGCTCCAAGACCCTCCCCCTCCTCCTGCTCCATAACTATCCTTATGAACATAACCAAATGCGTCTTGTGCGTACACAACTGCCTCTAGTGCCATATCTAAGTTAAGGACAAGCACACAAACAGGTGGACCCTTTGTATTTCCTAATTCTGATCCTTGTTCTCACTCTTAGAAGAAGTTCACAAACATAAGCTAAAGGTGGAGTAGGATTGTAGACCTACCAACCAGGGAATGGACTCTGGTGACTAGAAGAGACTTCAAAGTTGTGGGGGGACTATCAAATGAAGCAGAGGATTGTGTGTATCAGTGTAAGAAACTCGAACGAACACATAAGCCAAAGTACAACACAACAAAAGATCCAAAACACTCACCTTTTGATCAGTCCCTCTAGGTCTAAATACAGGGCCAAGAGACTTTAGAGTCGTATAATCAAAGCCTACAAAAGCTAAAGCTTCTTGCACGTGAGATTGCATTGTGACAATAGACAAGTCATTTAGACTACAGAGAGAGAAGAGAAAGAGAGAGGGAAGGAGACAGAGAGATTCTCTTGGCACTCGGATATTGTAAGTACTGCTTCTCGAAAATGAACATAGAACATACTCAAACAGCGAAACCAATAAAAATAAATAAATAAAGAGAGGAAGGAAAAATGTGGGTCCAAAATGTGGAGAGCAGGGCGTCATTATTGACCTAAAGACCGTCCTCTTCTTGGACTAAACTGTTGTGAGGAAGTGCGTAAAGGTTAAAAAAGTCCTTTGAGTGCAAAAGCCTAAAAGAAAATGCTTCTTACTATTGTTTCATTTGGTAATAATGTGGTCGGACACTTGGGGATGAAAAAGAGGAAGATGACGAAAAGCTGATAAAATAGTACAGAGATTCTGATGCAAGGTCCATGGGGAGGTGTATGATGAAAGAAGAAAACGGGCAAAACAGCCTAGTTCGGTTCAGGCTCAGGGAGGTCTGGAAATTTACAGGAATCCATGTGACTACACGAGGCATACTTTTGTAATCATCTGTAATATCATACGCCAATGCGATTATCTCTCATTCTTTTCATTAACTTTAAATTTCTTTCTTCTGTCTCTTTTATCTCAATTATAATTTAGTATTCCTCCCTTCTTTCTCAAATTTTATTTCAATAAAATATTGTCATTCCTTGTAGTGTATTATTAAATTCGTTTGACTTATAATTAGGTGCTTAAAATTCCGAAATTTTCAAATTTTTATAATATTGAATTATTATCTCAAATTCGTTTCCTTGTCATCCATTCTCATATATATGCTTCTTGTGACTTATGGCTTGGTTTAAGTGTCCCAATAAAACTTGTAATTATGGAGTTGTTACTGAAATTTGATGGCCTTTTTTTTCAAATTATGGAGGATTGATGTATGGAAATAGTTTTTAATGAAAAAGTTAGATGGCTTTGTGCTTCCAAAATATGGCTGAGAGGCTTTGATCAGTTGATCACATACCTGACATCTATTTTGTACAAATGTGTTTTTTAAAGGACTAAAATCATTGAAATGTCCCTTTTTTTTCTTTTTGGATATTGCTCGATTTTCTTTCTGTTCCGTTTTACCAAATGTTGCTTGCTATTTTATTCTTATAACAACTAGCAAACAAGCTATTTAAGCTACAATTTTGGTATGATCTTTGCTCATATTTGCAAAGATATTTGAATGTATTACTAATCTTTACGTATTTATTCCTTGTAATCTATATCTCTATTATTATGTCACATATGCATGTGGGCCTATTGAAAACAATCTTTCTACAATATAGGAGTAAAGTTGTGTACTATTAGACCTCCCCAGATTCTATTTTAGTGTGAAACTTCGGGGTATGATGATGATGGTGAATTATTATCTCATTTTATATATAAGTTACCTTCAATTCTTATTTTTATTTGACGTGACAAAAACAAAATGATGTGACACCCTAGTTATAAATTTATAATAGAATTGTATAATAGCACAAGTCCTCCGATTAATGACAAATTGCTGTCATGTCAATTGAACTGCGCATTTTCTTGCTACAGTAAAGGGGCCACAGATTAAATCTTTTTCTACTCTTGTTTCTTCTTAAACACTCGCAAATTATAAGAGAATCCTGAAGTTGAAGAGGCGGCGTCAGGATAACCGCGGTTCGTTTCACGTGGAGTTTTCCTACATTTGACTTTAAAATGTTAAATAAACAACTAAAAAGACTCAACATCGAAATTATCCTCTTAGAATTGTCCTAATCCTTAACGATTGAACTAGCAGCTTATAAATGTTGATGACACCCATGTTAAATATAGCCTGCCATGCCTAGTCAGGTTTTCTAATCCTAAATAAGCTAGCCCTTAGCAAATAAAATAAACACTTAAGTCTACGTACACCGCCTGCAAATTTGTATTCACCTAGTGGTCATCTTCGCATCGCATGTGGGTCGAGCGCAAAGTACGCAGTCAGAAATTCCTGCTCCCAGGCCGTCTGGACTGGACGCAATGTGCGATTCGGCTATTAAATTAATCATATATGTCGTGTATTAGCATAGGGGATAGATCCAAGATCTGGCTTAATTAAGTGGCTAAACTGTTTTGGCTAACTAGGGTTTGTTGTCTTAAGCGAAAGAGGATCGGGACCCCAATTTATGGGAACCTGCTTATTGTTTTTCCTTTCTTCTGGTACAACTTGCAGGCTAGATTCTTGATTGGGGGCTGAATCTAATCACTTGGCTTAAAGCATAAAATTACTGCATTAAAAAAAATTTCAGAACTATTCCAAAGGAAGGGGTATATGCTCTAAGTACCAACCCAGGCTCTTGGTTCAAGGGCTGAGTTAGAACCTCAAGTCTAAGCCCATTTATACAGAAATCGTTTTCCCTGCTGAGCTTCTATATAGAGGCTAGGGCTCAGCTTTGTCTTCTAAACTCCAAGTGACGTGGATGCTGAACGCACCACCTAGTAGTTTGTGCATTACAACCAATTCATTAATTATAGTTAAGTGATAAAATAATTTAAAGTTATTCATTATTTTGTATATGTTTTAATATATGTGATAAAATTTATAGAATAATTATACATTATAAAAAATTATAATGATACTATAATTTTAAAATTTATATTGCATTTATGTATTATCCCTAAATTGTTTGTAGTCATTATTTTATTAAGATCAAAGATTAATAGATCATAAAAATATTAGCACAGATTATATTTTTCCTTATGAAGAAAGTAGTAGATCTCATAAGCAAAAATGTGAAGAAATTTAAGCAAAGGTGTGAGTACTTGTTAGAGAACAAGTTCATTGAACTGATTTGATATGAAAAATTCGTTTAAAACATTACTTGTAAATCTATAAAAAGCTCTCATTTTGATGATTATATAAAGCGATCATTTGACTTGAGGTTTTCAAAGTTATCTTGTATATAAATTGTTATATTTTGATATTATTTATGACTTATTCTAATTATGGGTAGTTCAGTTAGTAGAAATTGGATGAACTATATGGAAATAGTTAAGTAATCAAGATAAAATTCATCAACCTAAAGTATTTAAGGAGAATTTTCCATTGTTTTCGATTAATGTTGATTCGGAAAATCCTTAATCAAAGTAAAATGATGTTTTATAAATAATTTACAAATTTCATTAATTAAATCAATAGCTAATGATGGAGAACTAATACAATTAGATTCAAAATAAAGTAAATATTAATTCCATGTTTTATGTCTAACCGAAATATTGTATGATGAAAGGATTGAATTATATGAAAAAATTATACACAAAAAGGTTAGTCAAAGTCGCTTTGACAATCCTAAATATTTGGGTGATCATGATGTATTACTAGGTACCGATTTTGATCTATGATTATAAATTGTTTAATTAGATAATTAAAGATAAATTAAAAGAAGTTTTAATTTATCTAATTATAATTATGAATTATAACTATAATTTATAATCATTACTAATATATTTGAGAATTTAATAATGTAATACCCCACTCTCATAAGATATTTACCCGACATCCTAAGTGATATCCGAGCACGTATCTTGCAAGGGTGGCATGCTAAAACAGTCAAACAATCGAAACTCGTTACAAATTTTTGAAACATCACACGCATATGTAGGAAATCAATAAACAAATTGGACCACTTTATTTATAAACATTTTCATTCACAAGTGTTACTACACTCATTGAACATTCTCATTTACAAGCATTTCCAATTTGAAAAGTTGTTACAAAATAGAATTATTCAAATAATCGAGGTACAACAATTGCAGAATACACAATTTGATACAAAAATAAAGAAATACAAATGTAGATGCGAACTGATTCTGACCTTTATCTCTTACTCGAATATAGTGGCTTGATTCCAATTTGTCTAACTGGAGATATTCTCTAAGCCTGGAAAATAATGTTACAATTTTAGTGAGTTTCGCGAACTCAATAAGTTAACCATCCTCAATGGTTCACTAATATCATATAGAATATAAATTTATATAGTTGCATAATTAATATCATTTTATTTGTCATCATGTTGAGTCGCAGACATTTCATATTCACTTAGATCATATATCACATTCAAAAAACATTCAAACTATTTAAATCATATTTATCAAATGTCTATGCAATGCTTATGAGACTTATTTTTAATTATTACTTTGTTGTGATCAAGTATTTTTTTACTAGCTCATATCCCTTATGGATATGGAGTTGTTATCAGATAATGTCCCATATCCTTGAGTGGATACCGGGTATAATAACAACTGAGCCAAAGGCTCTTATTACATGCTGAGCTTTAAACTCTTTTTACTAGTGACTCCAAACACAACAACCTTTATCTTTTATGCATTCATGTAATGAAGTGAATCGCATTCTCATATTTTCAATCAATCACATGATTTCATATTCACATTCAAAACACATTTATCATTAGACCTTAGTCTGGCATTCAATAAAATTGTCGAGTACACTTATTTTAGTCAGATTCACATACAAGGAGCACTTCCAATATGTATTTCATGCATCAAACACATCGGACATTCAATGTTCGGAATCAACATAATCAAATTCACAAAATAACTTAATATAGAATTAAAAAACAATTGATTAAGTGAGACCATCTAGGTTACTCATAGTACGCTACAGATTAGCATTAGCTTCCATGATCTGAAAACATTTGGATGCGGACGTTCTATCCTGTACATCAACATTATGCAATAGAGAACACATATTATTAATTACACAATAACATAAACATTCAATTATACATATATGTGTATGTGTCATGTATAATGCATACTCAATTTGACTATTCCGGGTATGTTTTCATTATTCTTGTCACAAGATCATTCGTATATCAAAACTCACATAGGTATAATTTGAACTTAGGTTTACACCTTCATAAAACAAATTGAATCTAAGTTTATACTCAATTAATCATTTAAGCTTTTTTAAAAACAAATTTTCGGGTCCATTTTGTATGATCTTTAAGACAAGGAAAATGAAGTATTTAGGCATCACCTTCTAATAACATCAAGATCATACAATTTGATTTAGTATATTGAAAGTTATATTGAAAACACTTTGGACTGTTCTTTAAATTACAACAGTACTCTATATTCAACTTCAAGCTAGATTTTGAAATTTTAAAGACATAATTAAAGTTTGATTTCTTCAGAAAATTTGTATTTATATGTCTCTAGTTTAATCTGAATTAAAAATCATCTCATTTGAATATCTACAATTCAAGATATGGGCAAAATACTACTGAGTATTTAATGAAATCATTCCATTTATCATATTCTAGCACAATTCATCATTTTCATCCTAAATTAATCAATCAATCTTTTCCGAATGAATTCAAGTGGCCACAAATTTTTTTGAAGAGAAATAAAAATGTGTTAAGAGTTTGTTGGTTCAAATTTTAAGTCATTTGGAGGTCGGGAGAAGAAGTTATGATCAAAATAGTGAAGGATATTCAAAACTGTCCCTTTCTGTAAGCCTTCATTGTCACGATTGTGCTTAATTCCAATCGATGCACAATGTCACGATTGTGCTCATGCATGATCGTGCATTGCGAAACGCATCACCAATGTCACGATCCTGCACCTCCTCTTGTCTTTTCTAGATTCACAAATTGCAAATTTTTCTTCTCTTCTTCCTCTCTTTTGTTTAATTTACAGTCTCTAACTTATATTCTCACTATTTCCTCTTCATTCCCACTTCTACTTTAGCTTAACTCATTCAATTACAAATTTAAAATCTATAACTAATTATAAACATCAAAAACAGAACCTGACTTCTATACTTCTTCATTTGCTGCATTTTTTCATCTTCATCAACACCTTTATTTCATCTCCAACTTATCATTTTAATTATTTTTCCATATCACAACATCACCTTACTCCTTTTTCCTTAACTCTAAACTCATTTAAACTCACTTCTAAAGCACCCAAAGAGATCCATGCGTATCAACAGTGAAACCAAAGCATGAAAACCCACTTACCTATCAAACTTTTCTGCACTCTTTTTACACTATCTTTAACGATCATTCTAATTCAAATCATCACAGCAGCGACTTATGGACTATTGATCATTATCATGTGTAAAAACAAGAGATGAACATACCCAGGATTTCTCATTCACATTTCAACATATACGTATCACCATTTTATAATCATTTAACTGTTAATTATCATAAAAAATGCTTCATTCAACAGATAAAGAAGAGTAGTGCGTAAGACTTTCTTGTTTAAGTTTCAAGTTCTTCAAAGACACTGACAAGCCCTAACCTCTCATACAACCTACATACATCATCATAGAGTTTGGGAGGTTTAGGTTTCTTGTGGAAAATGAAGAAGACAACAAGGTGAGGGTAGCAAGAGAAAAATAGGTTTACGCTCTAATAGAGCTAGCACGTTTTGCTTAACACTCTTTATAAGAGTTACAAGATTCTCCAAAGCTATCCTTTGGATATTGTTAGAGCCTGAATATTTGTATAATTATGGTGGTTGAGATGAGTCAATTTTGAAAATAGTTCGAGAGATATAACATGAAAAAGATCAAGTTTCAAAATAAGGTACAAATTAAGATTCATGCTTTATTATGATTTAATTATTAATCATTTTATAGAATTAAAGTGATCTTCATTTTCGAGAAATTAAAATATGAAAAAAATTAATCATTTCGCTACAGTCGAGATTGGATCTCTTCTCAATTTCACAACAGTGGTATAAGAGCAATATTTAATTTTATGATTTGATTAAATTATTTGATTGTTATAGATTAATTTTTGAATAGAATTGTTGCATGATTAAACAATTTGAAAAGTTTGAATTGAATATTCCAAAACCATGTGTTCAATTTAGAATTGAAAATTTATCTTTTAAAATAACAAAAACCAACTAAAACCTATAATTCATTATTTAAAAAATCGATTGATTGAAAATGACAGCAGTTGAGAACTCAAAAAGTTTCAAAGTTTTGGACTCGTGCGATGATTAGAGCTCTAGTTTGGGTGTTGGTATTGTGAATTTTGCGGTTGCTGGAAAAGCAGCTGCTTATGACTCCATCTGGTAGTAGCATGTTACTCGAATAAGGCAAGTGACAGCTAGAATTGATGACGAGTTGAAGGTTATTGTTTTGTCACATCACTAGTTGACGGCGAAGAGAGGAGGCATCGGTGGCAAAGCGTGAAATTGTTGGTGCGAACAGGCATAACCTCTGGGAAGTGGCAATTGTGGCGATATGGACGCATGGAAATTGTAGACGTGATGTTGATAAAGCTGGAGTGTGCCAGAGGTGGAAAGTTGGCAATAGTCTGCAGTAAGGAACCTCTAGCTATAGTGGCAACAGATTAATGTTCTTAACAAATTTTATTTCAAGCAATTTTAAAATTGTTTTAAAATATAAAAATCAATTATAAAATTAAAGTAATTATTTTTATTAATATGATTACAATTAATAATTTATTAATTTCTAGTTTAATTTTAAAAAATTAGTCTTTATTAATGAGATGAGTGAAATTAGGTCTCTCGTTAAAATATTAAGTACACATTAAGAACGTGATTATTGTCTTCCATTATTAAAAGAATAAACTAGACTTTGTTAAACTTGTTAAGCAAACTTAAGGCCGCTTTAACTTGGATATGCTTAGCCTAATGCAAGTGAGTTCTACTTAACTAAATTTGTGTGATTTAGATGAGCAAACTCACGATCATAAGAATTTAGAGGTAGAGTTAGGAATTACATATAAGATATATTTTAACAAGAATTGTTACCTAACTGATCTAGGACTCATGTAAGGTGTGATTGATAAAGATGTTATCTACATAATTTAAGTTTGGTTAGTTTATTGAGCAAACTTAAGATCAACTATATTCGAATGAGATCTTAGCCCAATAGAAAGATTATAGTAATCTTTTCAAATAGTAATGAGGGTATTATTCTGAATAAAATAGTAGGAGCAACCAAATACATGATTAAAACCTTAATCTCATTTGGTAGTCATGACATATAATTAATTACTTTCTTTTCTTACATTTATAATTTGTTCTAAATAGAATTTACCTTGCTTAATATAGTTGATATTAAGTTAACGAACCCAAATTTTTGGATATAGGATATATTTAAGAAGCGTTCTCAAAGTTAGAAAATTGCATGTCCTTTATGTTATTTTGTTATAATCCTTATTGAGGATTCAATGACAAAGTTTTAGAGATATGTCAAAAGATGACAAACTATATTGACATTTTGAGTTGGCTAATGTCTCTTAAACTTTGATAGCAATATGTAAGATGTACGTCATTATGATGATAGCAAGATGCAAGAGATTACATAAAGCAGAGTTGAAAGGTATAGTACCTTGTTGGAATTGTTTCACTTAATTTAGCTTACTAAAAACATAAACATAGACATTCGTTAAAGGCATTAATTTGCTATTGTATGATAATATTTGTCAAAAGAAGAAAAGTGATTGTATGAATTTTCTTGCCTATAAGAGATATGATAGAGATCATATGTATTTCTAGTTCATGTTTTTAAGTATTTGATATTAAATTTATATTTAACATTAGTATAATATTCAAAGCATGATAAGAAATAGAATGTTAAGTAAAAGTGGTTGATCCAATTTTATAGAAATAGTTTGTATGTGATGGATCAAAAGAGACTTACGCTTAACATAAATGGAAAGAATACAAAGCTGATAAACAAGACTATCATTTTATGTCATATTGCTTAAATTAATATAATGAGAATCGTAAAGTTACATACAAGGATATGTATATCCTTTTGGTTATGAATCGTATGAAAATTATGAAACTTGTTAGGTTAAAGAGTAACCAAATCAACCTTTGGTGAGAGGATAATGATGGTATTGAATTGTTAAATTTATACATATGATGTATTGAATGAAATAACAATTCATAAAAGATGATACTTATATTTTATTAAATTACTAATGACTTTATTGAATATAGTCATATGTATTAAATGAAATGTTGATTTAAACTTTTAAGAAGTTCACATTTTTTACATCTAAGTAGAAGTTAAACATTTAGAATGCTAAAACATTTTAATGAGATCTTTGTTAAGCTTTCAATTTTCAATTATCTATAGAAATTGAGATTCTTTGGCAAATACTTTTACAATAAAAATTTCATAAGAGTATGAATTTATATAAGGAGGAAAAATACAATATGAGATATTATATGTTGCAACATTATTTTTTCTTAGTTATGCTTAGTACAATGACTCACCTTCAATAGTTCCAATTGAATCAATTTGCAATATTTCATATTATGTATGAAATGCTAAGTTTTTGAAAGAGTCAAAGTTAGTGATTTAAAGATGTGATGCTTAGCTAAAGTATGTATTATTTACTAAGTTTAGAACTAAATTAGTTATAGATCTATTGAATAAATTATTTGTTTCAATGAATACTTATAGGAAAATGGATATAAATTGTTTGTTTCAATGTATCCAAAGAATAATTTGAGAGAATTCTGTAACTCTTACAGAGAGGGTTAAGCAAGAAGTGTTAACTCCATTAAAGCTTAAGTTTATTTATAAGTTTTGGACGTTTTAATAATTTAATTAAAATTAAATTCTAATTTTAATTAAACTTTAATTAGAATTACAAGTGATTTTAATTAAATACGAATTATGTTCAAATAAGATACAATATCTCATATTGATCTTTATTTATTAAATATTACATATTTAATCATAAAGTTTATCAAACTTAACAATCAAATCTAACTTGATTAAAATATCTTTGCTCTCTTCAAC
>JANIHY010000006.1:12950731-12970819 GCA_027479065.1 Erythroxylum brevipes | reverse complement strand
TCTCCTTTGGTCGTTATGGTTTGATTATTTGTACATACACATGGATCCTGGCTTTCGGGAATGTCCCGGGACTCAAATTTTAAATTCCGCACCGTGGGCATGTGATGCCTACCCCGGGATTTTCCTACACGCGCAGGTACACAAAACACGGACCCAACATTAAAAGGCGCCTTACCTTTTGAGTTCTTTAAGGTTCTTCAATTCTGGCCATTCTTCAATTGTCATCACTTTCCTTGCATCTGTCCCTAGCCCCTTTTTGAGATGGTGTAGCCTGGATACTCAATCTGCCATGGTCCAAAGTCACATTTACTTCCATGTAACAATAATTGATTATTTCTCAAAGATTGCATTGTAATGGTGATATGTTCTATATGTAATTGTAAGATGCAGTTATTAATCAGAATATCATAAAAAATACCAAGATGAAACTCCATAAATATGGTTTAAACAATTTGTTCATCAATCTCTCAAATGTCAAGGGTGCATTCGTTAACCCAAACGATATTACCAGAAACTAGTAATGACCCTCGTGTGTTTTAAACATCATTTTTGGAAGGTCTTCGAATTACATTTGAATCTAATGATACCTCAAACTTAAATCTAGCTTAGTGAACTAGCTAGCTCTGTGTAGTTAGTCTAGAAGTTTCTCTATTATTAGTATTGGAAATTTATCCTTGATGGCGTGCTTGTTTAACTAATTATAGTCCATAGACATTTGCCACAAATTGCCCTTCTTCTTGATAAGGAAGACAGGCGAAGCATATGAATTGTAGCTATGTCTAATGAAAACTTGATTTATCAAATCTCTTATAGATTGTTTAATAACATCCTTCTACATTCCTAAATATCTACATAGCTTGATATTGATAGATTGAACCCTTTCTTTCATATGAATATGATAATTATGTTTTCGATCTGGTGGGAGTTGATTTAGTTCATAAAAAATTATTGTAAAATTTGAAAAAATCACGTTGATTTTATCTAACACACTCCATTACTCATCCTTCTCTCATATGGTGCAATTGATATTCAATAGGAAATATCAATTGCTTCTTATCCTTTTGAATGCTATAATGTTCTCTAGAGCTCCTTGCATAAGATGACTCGTGATCTCCCTCCTTATTTCTATTCAATGTCACCACCTGAGCTTCCCAGTTGAATGTCCTCGTCAATTCCTTGAAATTACGTAGTGCATCATTTAGTCCTACCAACCAATGGAATCCTAGTACGACATCAGACCCTCCTAACGATTGAAATAATGTGTTCAGAGTGAATTGAGTCCATTGCATTGTTTATATGAAGTTTTCATAAAATTATTGACACTCCAACCGTAGTCCCCCACTCATTGTGATAGAAATTGGCTCTACATCTTAAACGTCATAGTCATTCTTCCTTATAATCAATATATGCACAAAATTATGCGCTCCAACATTGTCAACTAATGTATGGATTACCCTTCTTCTGTGCATACCCACTACCCGTATCTGTTTGAATTCCATATCTCCCAACAACCCCATTTTTTCCTGTATTGAAACATTAAGACAATCAATCTCCCTTTGAGTTTCCTCATACTCCTCCTCATCTTCTTTTGGCACCACCTTCGCATTGTCTTCATCTTCGGAGATCACATAAAATTACAATTGATTTTTCTTGCACTTGTGGCCTGGAATGTACTTATCGTCAAACCAAAAATGATCCATGGTGTTTGCTTATCTTCGAACTCTTTACTACTAATGTGCTTAGAAGGTTTAAAAGATTTTACTATCAGTGAATGCGTTGTAGGTGTTGGTGTAGGCAGTATTCCATCTATGGTTGAACTTCTATTTTTGTTTTTTGTTTGTTGTAGTATTGGAGTTGTACTATAATTCCCTCCGTTACTCATGTTTTTTATTATGTTTCCTCGACAGAGCTTATTGTTCCTATTAACCATCACTATTGCTTCTTGCTTTCAGGCTAACATATACGCTTGATGTAAAGAGTAGGGTTCATATGGTCTTACTATTATTCCAATTTCAGGTTTGAGACCTTTAAAGAAAAATTCACTCAAGTACTTTTCTAACAATGACAATTTATTTGAAAGATGATTGAATTGAGTAGAGTACTCCATCATTACTCAATCCTATGTTAATTCTTTAGAGTCTCCCACCAGGTCGTCAAAGATTTTCCCACCGAATCGTTGTTTGAGTGCCTTTGTGAATTCATCCCAATCCACCAACTCCCGGATGTTCCAGTTCTTTATATATAGTCGATACCACTCCTAAGCTTGCTTATCCATATGAAGGATTGCCACACTCACCTTCATCCTTTTTGGAGTTTGATCCAATTGAAAAAATTGCTCACAACGATAAAGCTATAGATTAATGCTCTCACCGTCAAATGTGGGAGACTCGATCCCACTCATCCTTGTAGGAGTTATGCTTTCATCCTTCTCCTACATGGGTGCTCACTTTGAGGGGTAGGTTCCAACAAGATATAAGTCGTAGCTTTAGGTTCCACTCTTTGCCTTTGAAAAAATTACGCGAACATGGTTTTTAGCTCAATCATGTCTTTCTCTACCTTTTCTATTCTATTTTAAATTCTAGAAACATTTTTTCATTCCTAATATTGGATGTTAGCGCAAGGATTATGATTAACAATTTTGATGATAACTATATTATTTCAAATTTTAAATTGGACTTATTTCCTTATATAATTACTAATCTTATTCTAAAATAAAATAAAGTTACAAGAAATATGTTTCCTTCTTACAGGAACCTTCATTATGAATTTACCTTATTAAAAATTGCTTATCTGAAAGGATCCTACTAATTATGAAGGATGCATATTAGCCACATGATCATTGTAAGCATTTTTTGACAAAAATGACATAGAAATTATTTAGATCCTATTAACTAAAGATGTAAGATGAAGCAATGGATAGTTAAAGAAATTGACTATTTAAGGAAGAGCCAATGCAATTGTAAACAAGAATGAAACGATACAGAAGCTTGCAAAGCTATATTGTCAAAAGCAAATACATTATTGAAAGCGATAGCTTTGTAAAAACGTCTCTTGTGCATTAGAAAGTAAAATTCTGTTGAGAGAGATTACTGAAACTCATATCGAACAAACTTCATTTTAATTTGAGAGTTTGTAGAGGCTAGTGAAATACTACTAGTGTGGAAGGTTAAGGAACCTTAAAAAATATTAACCTTTGTGCTTGGAGAGGCTTGTTAAATTACTACTTGATTTTATAGTGAAGCACTCTAGTTGAATATTTGGAGATTAGATGTAGGCTTGGGTTGTAAGCTGAATCAGTATAAATCGAATGCGTTCTTCTTCTTTCTCTCTCCTTATTTTTTTATATTTCCACATTATATTGTGTGTGTTCATTTCAATAAAAGCCTCCTTTACTTTTATAATAGGTTCCTTCTATTTTTCGACTTATTAACGATTCTTTTTATTTTAACAAGCACTTTCTTTTTATTGTTTCAACAGGATTCATAATTTACCAAACCCTTATCATTTAACAGGCTACTATTGTTTGACAGGCTTCTATTGTTTTACTCTTTAATAGCCCTTATCTTTATATGAATTGAAAGTAACTTGCCAATTTTTTTAACTCACACACAATTTACCCCCCTTCTTGTGTGTGTTTGCTTTATCATTTGATATCAAAGCGAGGTTTCACATTTATTATGTTTTATAGCATGTGATAGATCATGGTAAGCGCCTTGAGAAGTTTTAAAGGACAATCCGTCTCAAAGCCTTCTTACTTGAATGGAAACAACTACTTATACTAGAAAGAGAGAATGACTATATATCTCTAATCTGTAGATATCGAAGTATGACAAACAATTAGAGTTGCAACTACGATTCCCACTTTCAATAACGTAGAAGTATGGACTGATTTTGATAGAAGAAATGCAAAAATAAATGTTGAAGCAAAACATCACCTAATATATGCATTGTTTTTAGAAGAATATGAAAAGATATCCTACTACTCTACAGCAAAAGAAATGTAGGAAAAATTATAAGTTACATTTGAAGGAACAAATGTGGTAAAAAAGCATAGAATAAGTCTTTTAGTATATCAATACGAAACTATTGACATAAAATAGGGGGAGACCATAGACGAATTCTTCAAATGCTTCAACAACCTCATCACAGCCTTAAAGAACTTAGGAAAAATTTATGCCAGTGAAGTGCTCATAACGAAGATTCTAAGGTCACCATCAAAGGCATGGAGAAACCTAAGGTGGTAGCTTTAGAAACGATATAGGATCTGGATGCTATTTCAATCGATTAGCTACGAGGAAATCTAATGATCCATGAAAATAAGCTTAGGCAAGATGAAGGATCCTTTTACAAAAAAGGAATGACATTAAAACCAACTGACGAATCAAGCAATGATGAAAGTGATACTGGGTTGCAAATAGAAAATGATGACGAGTTTAACCTTATGGTTAGAAAATATGCCCACTTCTATAAAAAGAAGTTGATGAAGAAAAGAGAAGGAAACAAGAAGGTTGGAAACAACAGGTTCCTATCAAAAGGCAACAGTAGCAATAGTAATACACAAAACAATTAAATCATATGCTATTGCTGCAAGAAGCCCGGATACACAAGACCAAAATGTCCTCTACTTTAAAAGGACAAGTCAGAGAACAAAAAATTTTAAAAAAAAAAGTGATGGATGCAGCTTGGTCAGATGAAGATTGTAAAAACTTTGAAGAAGAAGAATCAAAAGAAGTCAGCAATGTGTGCTTCATGGTTGGATTATGAGACAATGAGGTATATTATTCTAACTTTAATATTGAAGTTGATGAATTAAAACATGCATATCATGAAATGTATGATCAATGTAAAAGATTAACAGTGAAGTATTTCAAAGAAGTTGAGAAGTCTAAGAGTAATAATGCATATCTGAAGAGTAAGATTAAATCATTAGAATCTGCAAATAAGAAGTTGGCAATAAGGAATATGTCTCTTAAGGTTGACTATAATCCAAATATTTCTAAAAAGGAAGTTTTGGTAGAAAGGGAAGTTAAGTTGGAAAATACACTGCTAAAAAGTGATTTTAATAAGGTAAGACAATTACAAAAAAAGTCACCGCTTTATAAGTTGAAAAGGAGAAAAGTGTTAGAAATATCTTATCTCTAGAAAAAGATGAGGAAAATTTTGTTGATAAAAGGAAAAATCTTAATGCATTGCTTGGTAGTGGTAAAAGCATTTTTGGTAAGGTCAGAATATGATACAATGAAAACAACAATATCAAGCCATACAAAAACTTCTTTGATAAATCCAGCAGTAGTTATAGCCAAGACAGCAAGAACCAGATAAGTGATAAAAATCATAACAACTTTCATTCATCTGTTTTGTGCAATTACTATGGTAGACATGGTCACATTAGTCATTCTTGTAATTTTTGTAAAAATAAATCATTTCATATGTATATTTGGTGACCGAAAGGTCAAACTACTAACCTGAAAAAACCCAAAAAAAGTTTTGCATCGAAAATGAAATAATGCTTTCTACAGATATGTTTCAAAATAAACACAAAGAAGAATCAATGGATAGTTGATAGTGGTTGTTCAAGACACATGAAAGGTGAAATATTGAATTTCAACTATATTGAAAGGAAAGATGGAGTTAATGTTTTAGTTGTAGATAAAAATAAAGCCAAGGTCACTGGAATTGGTAAAATTGGTAATTTTGATTCTACCTTAATTGATAACGATTCTCTTTGTTGATAGTTTGAAACAAAACTTGTTGAGTGTAAGTCATCTTTGTGATAAGGGTTACAAATTTTCTATGCATCTCATTGTGAAATTGTCAATATTCATAATGATAATATTGTGTTTGTTGGTCCTAGAAATCAGAATATATAGTGTGCTCAACCGGAAGATATGTCCCCACAAAGTGTTAAGTATTTTGTCTCTATAGAAAGGATTCATTTATCTGGCACAGAAGATTTGGACATATCAGTATGAACATTCTATCAAAATTGTCCAAAAATGAGTTAGTAAGAGGACTACCAACCTTAAAATTCAAAAGCAATCAAGTTTGTTAGGCTTGTTTAAAATGTAAACAAATCAGAAGCAACTTTCCTCCTAAAAATATTATGTCTACTAATCAATCACTTGAACTTATGTATATGGATTTATTAGGTCTTGTTAGGACTCAGAGTTTTGGTGGTAAGCATTATGGTTTTGTATTAGTAGATGATTACTCCATATTTTCATGGGTTTATTTCTTAACAAATAAGGGTGATGTTTTTGAAGTATTTGAGAAGTTTTGCAAAAAAAATCAGATAGAAAAAGGATATTGCATAGGAAAATTTGATAACAGACAATTCAAAGAATTATGTGTCAGCAATGGTATAACTTACAACTTCTTTTGTCTAAGGATGTCTCAGTAAAATAGAGTTGTAGAAAGAAAGAACGGAACATTGGTTGATATGGCCAAGACCATGTTATGTGAAAGTGGACTACCTTATGGATACTAGGTAAAAGCAGTATTCCCAACATATTATGTACTAACAGATGTCTTATAAAACTTATCATGAAAAAGACCCCTATGAGATGTGGAAAGGAGGGAAACCAAATGTTGCTTACCTTCAAGCTTTTGGCTATAAGTGTTTCGTTCTAAACAATAGAAAAGACAACCTTGGAAAGTTCGATGCTAGATTAGACGAAGTTATTTTCTTGGGCTACATTACCGCAAGTAAAGGATTAAGAGTATATAATAAAATAACACAGAAGATAGAAGAATCAATGCATGTGATATTTAACAAAGCACTACCTTCAACAACAATAACTGATGCAGATGATTAAAAGTATCCATTAATACCTAAAACTACATCTGAGATACAAACTACACCTATAATACCTTCAGAATTACAAAATCAAGAAGGCCCTTCTAAAGCTCGAACAAATCAAACTCCTTCCTCTCAACAAGAGCCTATGTAAAAAAAACATCAAAAGAATGGAGATGTCAAAATACACATCAATATATTTTGGGAGACCCCTCTAAAAGTCTAAAAACAAGATCATCTAAAAGTCTAAGAACAAGATCATCGTTCATGAACAACTTTGTTTCTCTTATCTCAAAAATAGAACCAAAAACTATTGGCGAGGGCCTTTATTGACAAAAATTAAGTTTTAGACATGAAAGACAAACTGAATCAACTTGACAAAAATAAATTCTAGAATTTGGTACCTCGTCCTCAAATTAAGTGAATCATTGGGATTTGATGGGTTTTACAAAACAAACTTGACAAAAATGGTGAGGTGGTAAGATACAAGGCTAGATTTGTAACTCAAGGTTACATTCAATAGGAAGGTATTTATTTTTATGAAACTTATGCACCTATTGCTAGATTAGAATTGATTAGAATTTTAATTGCTTTTGCGTATTATAGAAATTTCAAGTTGTTCCAAATTGATGTTAAAAGTACATTCTTAAATGATTACATTAACGCAGAAGTATTTGTTAAGCAACCCCTAAGTTTTGAAGATGAAAACCATCTGGATTACGTGATGAAGTTATACAAAGCTTAGTATGGTGTAAAGCAGGCTCTTCGAGCACGATATAAGAGGTTAAATAACTTTTTTCTTGAGAATAACTTTGAAAGAGGAAAGATCGATAAAGTCTTATTTATTAAAAGAAAGGAAAATGATTTACTCATAGTGCAAATATATGTTGATGACATAATATTTGGTGCTACTAATCCATCCTACTATGAAGAATTCTCAACATTAATATAAGGGGAGTTTGAAATATGCATGATGGGAGAATTTAATTCTTTCTCGGATTACAAAACAGAAAAATAGAAAAAAGAATCTTCATCAACCAAGACAAATACACAAAGGAACTCATCAAGAAATATTATTTTAAGAATGCCAAATTGATGGGTACTCCTATGTAAATTAGAGCTAAACTTGATAGAGACCAAGGAGACAAAGTTACGAATGAGACAAAATATAGAGGTGATTGGATTACTACTATATCTTACAAGCTCAAGACTAGACGTTATGCTTAGTGTATGTCTTTGTACACGCTTTCAATCAAATCCAAAGGAAAGTCACCTTTAAACAATCAAAAGAATCTTTTGATATCTCCACGAAAGTATGGATTTTGGACTATGATATCCAAAAACTGATTCATTTGACAATGTGGGCTATTATGATGCAGATTATGCAAGTAAAAAAGTCAGTAAAAAAACACAAGTGGTCACTATCAATTTCTTGAAGGATGTCTAATATCTTGGTCCTGCAAGAAGAAAAGTTACACAGGGCTTTGGATGACTGAAGAGTAATATATAATAGTTGCCAGTTGTTGTGCTCAATTCTTATGAATGAAGCATCAATTAAAGGAATTTTCTCTAACCTTTTCTTATATTACTATATTATATGATAATACTAGTGCTATAATCTTTCTATAAATCTTGTGCATCATTTTAGAGCTAAACATCTAGAAACCAAACATTATTTTCTTAAAGATCATGTCATGATCTTTTGCATGTTAATACCGAGAATCAAGCAGCTAACATTTTCACCAAGCCACTAACTGAAGATAGATTTTGAGTGTTAAGGAAAGAGCTTGGTATGTGCAAACTCTCTGATATTATTTCTATATGAATATTCTCTGCTACTTATCTTTGTATTTCATTCAGTAGGCTCCTTTTATTTTGTTTGTTTATAAACTCTCTCTTGGTTTGGTAGGCTTTTTAGAATTTAGAAGGCCCCTTTGTTTTAGAAGGCTCCTCTCGATTTAATAGAACAAGATTAAAACTATAATAAAAAGGTAATTTCCTTTGTTTTGTTGTTACAACATTTAAAGAAAAGCATGAAGTTCTATTGAGCTACAATATATACCTGTCAAAATATACACAAATGATCACACTTCCTATATTAGCTTACGATCATTCATCCTCACAAGAGATCAACGCTCAAGAAATGCCTAGTATGCTAAAAACATACCTCTCTCCTCTACTCAACCTTATTGTTCTTGAAAACACTACTCTTGACTCTCTACATTCCAACTTTATGGTTTCATCTTCTAAACCTTATCCATCTATCTTACAATGGCACAATCCAAATCAAAAGGATAAAAGAAAATTCCAAATTCTAATGATAGTTATGGTGAGCGCATGTTACTGAACCTCAAGTACTAGAAACTGTAACATCCTGTCTCCATATTAAGGGTTATAACCTAGATTTCAAATGGAGAGAATAGCAATGTGAGAGTTAGGAAAAAAATTTGCATTTCATGCCCAACAGCATGTCAGCATGCATGTATGTGAATTTGAATCTTTGCATATACAAAAATAAATGTACATGAATTCATTGAAAACTTTTAGGTATGATTGTTTAAATGTGATTTTATTAAAAATGAGAAGTAGAGGGAGTTGAAAGAGTGATCTTGGTATGAGTTGTGATAAGGAAAGATTTGGAAACAAAAGTGGTGGTTGATTTGGAAAATATTCAACAAGTGTGCTTCGATCTGTTAGCCATAACGTTTTCTCTAGTTATCTAAATGAGAAGATTCTTTGTTTTTATTAAACTAGAAACATATGTATACATTTCTTATGAAGATATTGAATTTCAATTCTATCTCTAAGAGTCTCAAAATTTGTAATGAAATGAGAACTGAGTGTAGTACTTTGGTGGATGAATGCAAAATTCATCTTCAGAATTTAAAGGAAATGTTAGGATTGATATAGATAGATTTTGGCAAACTTGTCTTAAATAAAGTTGTATCTATTGAAATCCCTTTTCAAACCATCTAAAGAACACATAAATTCGACATATGTAGAGAAAGTTATGACAATTGTAAAACATCTTCTGTGTTACTGTTCATAAACTTCTTCTGGGTTACTATTCATCCTATATATTTTGTTTCATTTTTTATCCCTCAAAAGATGGAATTTGTCTTCAAGGTCTTCATAAAAGTTGTAGATCTTGAAGTAATATTTCAAACCATCTAAAAAAAACCTAAATCAGACATCTGTATAGAAAGTTATGGTAACTGTAAAACATCTTATGTGTTACTGTTCATAAACTTCTTCTGAGTTACTGTTCATCTTATATCTTCTGTTCCATTTTTGATCCTTCAGAAGATGGAATTTGTCTTTGAGATCTTCATAAAAGTTGTAGATCTTACAGTATTATTTCAAACCATCCAAAGAAAACCTAAATTTGACATTTATTGAAAAATTTATGACAATTGTAAAACATCTTCTGTGTTACTGTTCATAAACTTTTTCTGGGTTACTGTTCATCCTATATATTATGTTCCATTTTTAATCATTCAGAAGATGGAATTTGTATTTGAGGTCTTATGAAAGTTGTAGCTCTTAAAGTACTCTTTCAAACCATCTAAATAAAACCTAAATCGGACATTTTTTGAGAAAGTTATGGCAATTGTAAAACATCTTCTGTGTTACTGTTCATAAACTTCTTCTGGTTTACTTTTCATCTTATATCTTCTGTTTCATTTTTGATTCTTCAAAAGATAGAATTTGTACTCTAGATCTTCATAAAAGTTGTAGCTATTGAAGTCCTCTTTTGAACCATCTAAAGAACACCTAAATACAATATCTCTAGAGAAAGTTATACTAATTGTCCCACAATAGGTTCAATATGATTGAGGATAAAACCATATTGAATTCTTTTGGCTATAACTTCTTCTCTAGATATTCAAATGACTTGATTCTTGAACCATTGGACTCTTAAGACATTTATCTATAGATACACCAAAAATAGTAGCCATATGATATGAATTTAGAGAGATTGAGTGAAATATTTGAGACAGGTACAGTGTGTGTGTTTTTAAATGCTATGAACTGTTGTTATTCTACTAAACATACTTCAGTATTTTGATGATTTTGGACCAATAGAGCTCCAAATGAGATGATTCCTGATTTTTGGTAAACTAGAGACATGGAGCTACAAATGGTATGAAGAAATTGGAATCTAATTCAGTTTTTAAGATGTTTAAATTTTGAATAGAAGTTGTGCATAGTATACTGATTTGGACAAGAGCAGTCCAAAAATGTTTCAAGTATATCTTTCGAATCACTGAACCGAATTGAATGATTTGATGTCATTAGAAACTTAAGACAATAGGGGACATCTTTTGGAAGAAAGTGTTACGTTAGAATATTCAAGGGAGCTGTTGGCAAGACACTTAAATATAAAAGACATGAGGCACAATTGAAAGGGAAAATGGGACAATTCTCAATCATTAAGGGCATAATTGGAAGAAAAAGTGTTGTCTTGCTTATAAATGAAGAAGAAAAACGTGAATGGAAGGATAAGCAGAAGAGAACAACGAAAATGAGAGAGAAAGAGAAAAGAAAAGAGTGGTTTAGGGTTTAATTCTTCTTAGTCTTTAAGAAGATTTTAAAGCTATCCAAGAAGAGAAAAAGGAAAAAGAAAGAAAAGAGCTTCCATTTGAGCTAAAAATCTCTTCATTTGGTGAAGAATCAAAGTAAGATCATTTTGAATTTTTTGGATTTTTTGAAGGATTCTAGTTCATAGAGTTTAGAAAATGTTTGGGTTTAAGTATTCTAGAATCAATTTTATTGATTTTGCATTATGGATTTTTTCAATTGGATTCCTATTAGATGAGAATTTGGATATTTTGAGATCATATGAGGTTAAAAAAGAGATGACGAGAATTTGAGTTATGATATAAAGTAACCAAGTGTTCTTGAAGTGTAAGCTTATGAATAAGCTAGATACATGCAAATGGTAAAGATTGAAAGGAGAATTTAGAAAGATTATATACAAATGAAGTGTAAAGCTAAGTTAAATTAGACACATATGAATTATGAAATAGAAATTAGCATAATATGTGTTCTAGAACATATGTCTGGGATTGTCATTGAGCATACATTGTACATAGTCCATTTACACAATTGTGTATAAATAAATGTTTATACGTGTGCAATTATTGATGAGTATGCAATGTGTGTCTTGCATAGTTGGATTGTACAGGTCAAGTGTCCGCATTCAAGCGTTCCTAGAATTTGAAAGCAAATGCTAATCTGGAGCTACTGTGAGTAGATCAAGATGGTCTCACTTTATTGTTCGTTATTTGAAATTTTGTATTATATGACTATTGAATGATTATGTAGATGTGATTGCTTATGTTGATTCTGGGTAGAAGGTTTGATGATTGTGATGTTTGATTTGGATATTGAAGTGTTACTTGAATACGAATTGGATGAACTATGTGTACTTAATGTAATTGTTAAATGTGTCCTGAATGAGCTTTTGCATATGAATGATAAGGTGTCATTAAACTAAATGTTGAATGTCAGACTACGGTCCGATGTTATGTGAATATGAATGAATGGGATTATGCAAATGTGCGTGATGTATTCCATTTTATGAATACATGAAACATAAATGAGTTGTGACCAGAGTAGCTACCGATCAGAGCTTAAAGCTCAATGAGTGAAAAAGAGCCTCGACCTCAAAAGAGATTCAGAGCCTCAGGCTCAACGTTTAATGAGCCCTATATGGGACAGTTATCAATGAGCCCTATAAGGGACAGTTATCAATGAGCCCTATAAGGGACAGTTTAGGCACTCGATCACAACAAAATAACAAATAGAAAGCGAATCTCATGTGCACTGCATATGCATTATATGAGTAATTAAATTGTATTGAATGTGGAGAGTGAAATATGAAATAATGTGATTTATGTGTTATGTGATTGGGTGAGCCATCGATGATAGTCACTCACTGAGTTCGCAAAACTCACCTAAAATTTGCAATTATTTTTCAAGATCAGAAGAATATCCCATTAGGCCAATGGAAGTATACCTACAACATTCAAGTGAAGGACAGAGGTCGGGGTCAATTCATGTCCGCATTGAATTTCCTCTATTTTGTATTGAATTGTATATTCCGCAATTTTTTGTATAAATTTGTATTCCGTAATGACTCAAGTGTTTTGTATTTGTGAAAGGGACCAAATGGTTATTGAAAATTTTGTTGATGGTTTTGTGTTAATTGAAAATTTTTATGAATGAATATGGGCCCAAATTGAGTATCGAATTTCGCATATTGTGTTTGTGTTTAAAATAAAATTATACTAATTTCTAAATGATTGAGTGCCTTAGCATGTCACTCTCGCAGGGCATGAACTCGAATATCACCCATCAATATCAGGTTTGGGTCTTGCAGGAGTGGAGTGATACAGAATTACACTAGGCTATAAACAATATTGATTTAGATGAAGAATCTTCTTGGTTGATAAGATAATCATGAACCAAAGGAAATCTTGCAAAGCAAGCTGAGAAATTTTCTAAATAAAAAGAAACCACTAATGCTGAAAAGGGATATGAAGGAGAATCCAGAAAAAGAAAAAAGGAGCAAATAAAGAAAGGAAAAGCACCTGTGACTAAAGAAACTATGAAGGAATTTATTGATAGAAATGAGATGTTCATGAAAAAATGATTCCTAAAGAAAATAGTGCAAAAAAGATGAAAATAAGTGCACAAAAAGGAAAGACATCAATACCACCAAAGATGTTTCAATCAATGGAAGCTGAAGTTTGCTATAAAATGCAGTACAAGAAAAAATGGTGGTTAATAAGAGAATTTTTCCCCCTATTATGTTTGATTTATATAGGTATACCTATCTCTCCTTAATTTGTTGCAATTGGTTGGGAAAATTTCCTGAAATTAGATGAGACAGTATGTGACGAGTTAGTCAGGGAGTAATTAATAAAAAGCAAGCCATTATTTCATGGGTATGTGAAAATGATATTCTAATTTCAAAAAGATTTTAAGAGATATAATGGACATAGCTCCTATAGGGAGAACTGATTTTTCTTGTCATAAATGGGATCTCGATGATATGGATTTGGGAGAAGTTGTTAAATCCATCTTCCTTAATGCTGAAAATACTCAAGATGGGAGACTTTGGAGTAGGCAATTTGACTTACTATCATGATGCCTTCGTTATCAACTATATCTATTTTCCCTAGGAGTAGTTATGTTGAAAGGTCCAGTTTGTTGGAAACATATGTAGTGAATAATTTGCTGAAAGGAAGAAAAATGAATCTCCCTGCAATGATATTAAAGTTTATGGTGGATAAAGGGAATCATAAGAATACCACTAATTGTCTACCGCATGGGATGTTACCCACCAAGATTTTCCACTATTATGGAGTACTTTTGTAACACCTCCTATACGGAACTTACAACCATCTACACACATAACAACGAAATTCCTATACTCACATTCATAAACATACAATTCTATTCAATCTATACATATACATATTACAAAAATCCTCAATGTTTAATATTATCATTTAACAATAGTAATACATTTTAAATTTTACATTGAAATCCAAAAAAACTATACAATTTCCTTTTTATTACAAATTCAATCATCTGTAAATAAAAATACATTCCAAAAACACTTTTTCTTCTATCTATTGGCCTTGGTCCCTACAAATATTCCCTGTAACTCACTCATATGACTTGGACCTATATGGATTAACACCCATGAAAAGTTTGAAAGCATAGTGGAGAAAATACCAAAAACACACATTCAGAAATATCATAACTCATATATTATAAATTCACATTCATGAACCAAACATTGATATTCAATGCTTATATAAACAATGATGGCATACTTAAGTAAAGTACATAGTGCAAATATGCTTCAACATATTATCTATATACTGAAAATGCACATTTATAAGCCAAATATTGATATTTAACGCTCATTGATACAAATTATCAATATAATTACACTCATTACAATTCATTTTTACAACTAGTACAATGCTTATCAAGACCAATTATTCATGTTGTCATGTTGTATCTCTTATTTATGATTGTTAAGTTTCCTTTCTGTGTTAAGCCATCATATTTTCCGTGGGTGTGGATAACAGGTGCTGTGGATATCCAAAGATATCAAACTATGGATATCCAAAGGTATCAAAATGTGGATATTCAAAGGTATCAAACTATGGACATCGGTGTTGTCAAACTGTAGCAGCTTCATTGTAACCTTATAGGCATGCCCATCTATCCACCATTAAGACAATAGAGCAAGCATTGTAACATTTCTTTTAACCATTTGCCAATTTCAAAATTCATATATTGACAAGTCATATGATGTGCATTTCGATTCATAAAATTTGTATCTGTGTTCAAACATGCAACTCATAACTTGTCACCATTATAACGGTTTCAAAATCTTACATGTATAATCATACTATATACATATGAGTGATAGATATGCATACAAATAATTTATGTACATGTAAGTTTTCATTGGAATGCATTATGCTCAATCTTAAATTTCAATGTTCAATTACCAAATTCACATATGTTAAGTCATAGTTCATTTATTTCTAGGTATTTGAAAATTTTCATACACATTCATAAAGGTTCGAATAAGTTACGGTAGAGATCTGAAACAAAAACAATGTCATAGTCGTGACAGACACTTTCTCTATTCATACCACTACTTGTTCCTTAATATTCATATACAAAACGTCATAATTGGGTTTCTAGGTCTTCTATTAATTTGTCCCTCCATGTCTATCGTTTCTATAGCACTAACAATTAGGCCATTTAGACTTCTAACACATGAGCTATAGACCAAACACACGCTACTTCAAAATAGGGGTGGCATCAGATCACCATTTTCTATCCAAATTTACAACATCATAAAGCAAGAATTAAGTTACAGTCCCTTCTAGAGATGCTTATATTTATGTCTTATGTTTCATATGAAACTAAAATCACACAATTTGGAGGTCTGTAGGTTGAGTTATGACTCAAATAATGTGACTGACTCAAACAAACCTAGATAGAATTTCACTACACGATACTCTCTTGTCATATTCAACCAATTCTATACAAGATAACAACAAAATTGCACCAAAGTATCATCCCAACAACCATTCCACATCCAAATTAATCTTTTTACACATTCAAATGTACACAAATACAGAAAATAACTAAGTGAAGTTCCAAAACTTAAAATAGCAATGTAGTTCTCTAATGCTTTTCCTTCTCTTCCTCTTTGACTTTGCTTGAATCACCAAGTGAAAAATGATGGGATGAAGAAGATGAAATGGGGAGGAGAAAATTTTGAAGTTAAGCCATCAACGTGTCATCCATCTCCCCTCTCCCTATGCCCTTTCATGAATTTTATAGTTTTAGATACATGTTTCAATCCCATTAGACCATATGTCACAATCCTATTGGCCATGTGTTACAATCCCATTAAACCACGTGTTACAATACTATTAGACCTTGTGTTAAAATTATATTAGATCATATGTTTACAATTCTATTGGAACATATGTTACAATTCTATTGGGCCATATGTTACAATACTATTGGACAAATATGCTTTAATCTTATTGGTCCATTAGTTAACCTTAGAAAAATTGCATATTGGTCCTTATTCTTCCTTTAATTCCCACATTAGCATATAATATTATCAATTTATTTCATTTCCCTATATATTAAGTTTATAATGTCACAAATTTCATGCGATTTGAATAATTATATCGGGAGCTATACCCCAAAAAATATAGGTTATTTGAAAATAAGGATAATATCCAGAACTCAACTTCAAAACATAATTTAAAACGCTTAAAGGCAGAATCAAATTTCAATTCCATTATGAAAGTTTTAGATCTATATCTCCAATTTAATCTCCAATTGAAGTTATCCAATTTGGAGGTATATAGGAAAAGATATGACCAAATTACAAAAATATGTTCAGTAGAACCTATTCAAACAGTGAGCTATACCCTAAATCAACTAACTTCAATCTTATCATGCAAGAGTAGTGCGAAAATACATCTAATTTAACTAACAACACCCCATTTGATTATGAAATATTTCTTTTATCAATTCCCCTCACATCACGCTTATAAATCTAAGCAAACATATCAAAAATTTTATACATATTTTACGTCTAAGTATGTATGTCCATGTCGAAGCAAAAAAATTATCCATTTACCCTTTTCTTTTACATTAAGTATCATTACATCTCTTACTATACTTGGATGCACTTAATTTGTTATATTCACTTCTTAATACAACCTAGACATGCTATAATACTTCTAGGTTATTTGTTAGGGTGTTACAACCTTTTGCAAATATGAGTTGGTATGTACTGACTAGGTTTCACCCTTCCATTCCTTACCAATTCATATACAAATTGCAAAACAATGTCTAGGTGGAAAAGAAATCTGAAAAAGAAGCAAAAATCCTAGGCTCTTCTCTGGATCAATGATCTATTGTTCCTACTTAAGATGAAAGTAGTGCAAATCTTCAATAACAATTGAAGTTTATTCAAGCCAATCAAGAACAAATCTGAGAACAAATAAACAGCGTGTAGAATCAACTTTTTGACATACAAATTTTGCTCAAAAGAATCCTTGAATCTCTTAAATAACTATGTTGCTATTTTCTTTCTGCTTAATTTATTTATACCAATGATTTTGTTTATGTAATATTTACTCTTTCCCTCTATTTCATTTTTTTATTTCACTTCCTCCATCCTTTTTTATATTTTTATAATGACAATTTATGTGGACATATTTTGCATACTTTTGCTTATATATATTATATATTTCTCAATGCTGTTAATTATATCTATGGTTGACTATGCTGTTGAACTTGCAAAAATCTGTGATCTATAAATGATAGGTTCCTTTCTTAAAAGACAAACTCCTTCTAATTATGTCTGAACATTTAAAAGACTCAGATATCTTTCGAAATCATCTATTATTGTTTCAAATTTTGAAAAATATTTCTATTATTGCTTGTCATTATCAAGAAGGGGGAGAATGTTAACTCAAGAATTCTGATTAACAATTTTGATGATAACTATATAATATTTCAAAATTGAAATTGGATTTATTTTCTTGTATAATTAATGGTCTTATTCTCGAAAGGAAATAAAATCATAAAAAATACGCTTTCTTTCTTGCAAGAACCTTCATTATGAACTTACTTTATTAGAAATGGTTGATCTAAAAAGGTCCTACTAATTATGAAGGACCTATGTTAGCCATGTGAATGTTTTTTGACAAAAGTGATATAGAAGTTATTCAGATCCAGTTGACTAAGGATGCAAGATGAAGCAATGACTAGTTGAAGAAATTGACTATTTAAGTAAGAGCCAATGCAACTATGAACAAGAACAAAATGATACAAAAGCTTGTGAAGTTATATTGTTAAAAGCATATACATTCTTAAAAGTGATATCTTTGTAAAAAAAAATTTGCATTAGAAAGTGAAATTTTGTTGGGAGAGATTACTAAAGCTTATATTGAGCAAACTTCATTTTCATTTGAAAGCTTGTGGAGGTTAGTAGTATTAGTGTGGAAGGCTGAAAAACCTTGAAAATTATTAACTTTTGAGCTTGAAGGGCTCGTCAAATTACTATTTGATTTTATAGTGAAACATTCAAGTTGAATACTTGAGGACTGAAAGTAGACTTGAGTTGTAAGTTGAACCAATATAAATCGATTACGTCTTTCTTCTCTTACTCTCCTTATCTTTTATATTTTCGCATTATATTATGTGTATTCATTTCAGCAAGATGCTCCTTCACTTTTATAATATGTTCCTTCTACTTTCAACTTGCTTACGATTCTTTTTATTTTTACAAGTGCCTTCTTTTTATTATTTCAACATGACTCAGATTTTAACAGGCTTCTGTCGTTTAAAAGATTACTATTGTCTGACAAGTTCCTATTATTTTAATCTTTAACAAGCCCATGTTTTTTATACAAATTGAAAGTAATTTGCAAAAAAAAATTTAAGTTATACACAATTCACCCCCCTCTTACGTGTTTTTGTTTTATCATATGCTTCCATAAAGCATTTCATGTTTTCTTCAAGTCTTCACATCTCAGCACCCCTTTTACCTTTCTCCATGGATTCCTTCCCTGAATTGACTGCCCTGGTACCAATTATGTTCAATTTTCCTACGTTATTGTAACTATTGCATAGCTTCCGTGAACTTATTTATATATTATGAGTGAAGAAGAAAGAGAAAAAGAGAGAGAGAAGATTTCCATAATCATAAGAGAATAATTGAGAGGAAATATTCATGATAGCCATTGTCGTTGTGTTTAAATACATGTGATAGAAGGACTACAATGGTTACTAGCATAGGATTACATTTATAGACTTCTTATTTAATCCAATTGTTTCATGTATAATAACAACGCTGCCGTTTCTATTAGTTACCTTAAACATTTCTGGCAGTGTTGATCTCTTCTTTGTAAATTTTTGAACTATGTTTCCATATAAGAGTGTCATCTAATTACTTATGAATGCAAGATATTAACTCAGAGACATCAATCTTTATCTATATACAAGAAAAAGTTTTTGGTCGTGGCACCAGCCCACTCATCAAAACCAACCACAAAAATCTTAAGCATTTACTAAAGTAGCGGATGAATTCTGCATTTCAACTATCATGTCTACTTAAAGAGCTGAAATAAGTTACAAGATAGGTAGGGAAAACATCCTGAAAAATGCATCATCTAGGATGAAGTTCAAAATTGTTTATTAGGGTCCTCTAGAGAATTCAAATTGATTTAATGATATAAGTTCAAAATAGTTGAGAAATGGATTCAACCAAGGGAGATACTAAAATGGAAATGAAGAATTGTGGTTGGGCATAACGATGCATTTGATAATTAAATTAGTGGAGTGTGGTGTTGGGACCCGATCCGGGAACCGGATCCCAACCGGAAAGCGGAAATCGAAAACAAATAGAATTCGAAATCGAATGCGAATCGAATCAAAGACAAAGCGAACGAATTAATCAACCTGAACAAACATCTACATCCGTTGCAAACATGAAGCATAGGAAACTAATCGCGTTGGAAACCCTAAGACGTACCATTCCGAAATCCGGTATAAATTTTTTTTCTTTTCTTTCTTTATTCCTTGTCTTTTTCCTTCTTAATCACTTTATTCCATTACATACAAAATCATCATATGCTTGGCTACTCATACAAATCCCAAATCTCACTCAAATCAGAACAAACTTCTTAACATTAATACCAATCTCATAAATCCATCTT
>JANIHY010000006.1:12926344-12950631 GCA_027479065.1 Erythroxylum brevipes | reverse complement strand
TGTTTCAATTTATAAATATATTATCCACGAGCTTCCGAGCTCACCCCCCTTTCATCCCCATCTCCAGGTTTCGTGCAGGAGATCGGATGAAAGAGTATCAAGACGTTTGATTCGATTTTGTATTATTTGGATTTTTGTGCAAATTGAGATTTTGGTATTAAGATTGAATATGGCGAATTGCCATGTATGTATATGATTTATGAAGTTTGTATGAAATTGTGTATATTAGGTTGATGTAAAAGAATGAAGAGGTCGATGTATGGATTTTGAATTCTGTGATTGTAAATGATTTTGGAAATTGTATATGAAATTGTGTATGATTTTGGGAAAATATATTGTTAATTGATATGGGAATTTGATTGAAGTGTTTAGAACTAAGATTGCGTTTGTTTGCTGGTGTTTGGATTCCGGACGGGAGAGTCCGATGATTCTGGATTTTGTGATATTAGAAGTGTATTTTACCTTTGCAGGAATTTTTGGGATAGGATAAATGCAGCCGTTATGCTGCCGAATTTTTGTTAGAAAATAAATTGGAAAAGAAGAAAAATAAAATTTAGATGTATGAAAGATGGATTTATGAGATTGGTATTAATGTTAAGAAGTTTGTTCTGATTTGAGTGAGATTTGGGATTTGTATGAGTATCCAAGCATATGATGATTTTGTATGTAATGGAATAAAGTGATTAAGAATGAAAAAGACAAGGAAAAAAAAATTTATACCGGATTTCGGAATGGTACGTCTTATGGTTTCCAACTCGATTAGTTTCCTATGCTTCATGTTTGCAATGGATGTCGATGATTGTTTAGGTTGATTAATTCATTCGCTTTGTCTTTGATTCTATTCGCATTCGATTCCGAATTCTGTTTGTTTTCGGGTTCTGCTTTCCGGTTGGGATCTGGTTCCCGGATCGGGTCCCAACATTGGGTCCATAAGGAACATTGTGGTAAGCATTCGATAATCTTAGCAACATTGAAGAGGTTTTAATGTTGTAATTGATGTTTCATCAAAAAGTAATGTAAGAGGATGTAAGAACCAATTAGGCAATGTCAAGTTAAACACCAAAGCACAGTTTCCATACACTTCTCTAACCCTTTATTGAAAGATTATTGGATAAGTATGTAAATCAATTATTGGATCGACATTATTTAGACACACCTGTATCCATGATTGTTTGTGTAAAGCTTTTGATGTTCTTGATACAAGTTTATTCCCTCTCTTCTTCTTTCTTTAATGTGTTTCTTCAATGGTTCAAAATGACTATTCAATAAGTTTTTAAATTTATATAGCAACACCAACCAACATGTTGTTTGGTAATTGGAAGAGAGAGGGAAAGGTTGTTGACCCAATTGAGATCTACTATTTAATACCCAATAATCATTATCTTGAGTGCTTTTTATGGGACTCAAATATATAAGTCACACAGGCCATGAAATAATCTAAAATCTCTTACTTGACTTATGTTACAACTTGGTGATTCAACAATAAAACTTTAAGTGCACACAATACATAAATCAATCAAGTCATCCTTAATTGAATTAAGATGATGGGATTATGGCGATCATAATTTATACAACATGATTCCTTCGATGTATCACGGAATCAACTCAACTTATAAAACTTTAAATGGGTAATTTTGTAATTGTTATCTCAAAAATAATAATTATGATATACAACATAATATGTATAACCAGTAAGTAAGCAAAAACATATGAATGTAATTGAATTCACAAGTATCATAACAACTCGAGTAAGATAATGATATGTATATATACATGTTAGACTTTTATGCTAATAAGGATTTACCCATAAGGCCCATCCGTTCAATATGACCAATAAATATTTTGGGCAATAAGTCTTTAGTTAATAGATCCGCTATCATGAGATCGGTGCCAATATGTTCAATTGAATACTTGATGTTTTTGTACTTCTTTTTTCACAGATAAATACTTCAAATCTAAGTGTTTCGCACCCTTTGAATATTTTTCATTCTTAGAGAAAAAAGGGATGCGGAATTATCACAATAAATTCTTAACAATCAAGTAATACTGTCGACAGGATTAAGACCTAAAATAAAGTTCCACAACCACAATCCATGAACTATGATCTCAAAGTATGCCACAAATTCAGTCTCTATAGTGGAAGTACCAATGATGGACTTCTTTTTACTTTTCCACAAAATTGCTCCTCCAGCTAATAGAAACATATAACCGAATGTAGATTTTCATGAGTCTATAGAACCGGTATAGTCTGAATCTGAGTAACTTATCACTTCGAGATGAGTCGATTTTTTACATGTGAGCATATAGTCCTTGGTGCCTTGTAAATATCTAGGGACTTTCTTTGCATCTTTCTAGTGGTCAATTCTAGGAATGTTTTGACATCGACCTAGTATTCCAACAACAAAACTAATATCTGGTCGAGTGCATGCTTGAGCATATATTAAGCACCCAACTATTGATGCATAAGAAATAGACTCTATGTCCTTATGTTCCAAATCACTTCATGGACATCGAATTAGACTAAATTTGTTCCCTTTTTGAATTGAAACTATCCCTGTAGAGCATTTTTCATTTGAAATCTTTCTAATACTTTCTCGATATAACCTTTCTGAGAAAATCCTCAAAATCTTTATGATATATCCTGGAATATTTTTATTTCTATTATATAGGATGCCTTACCTAAATCTTTCATTTCGAGATTATTAGAAAGAAAATTCTTTACATCATGTAACAAAACCATATTATTAGTAGTAAGAAGGATATCATCAACATATATGACTAATATAATGAACTTGCTCTCACTAATTTTCATATAGATGCACTAATCAACAGTGTTCTCTACAAAACCGTAAGACATAATGATATCATTAAACTTAAGATACCATTGTTGGGAAGCTTGTTTCAGTCCATATATAGACTTCTTTAATTTACACACTAACTTGTCCTTTCTTGTGGTTTAAAAACCTTCTGGTTGATCCATATAGACTTCTTCTTCCAAGCCACCATTTAGAAATGCGGTATTTATGTCCATTCATAATGAGCCATTAGGATCATAACAATTCTTAATGAGTCCTTCTTTGAAACTAGAGAGAATGTCTCTTTATAGTCAATAACATCCTTTTGAGTGTAACCTTTGGCAACAATTCTGACTTTATACCTTTCAATATTGCCTTGTGAGTCACGTTTGTTCTTAAAGACCCATTTATAGCCCACTTACTTTGCACCTTCTGACAACTTAACTAATTCCCAGACATTGTTGTCATCCATTGATTTCAACTCTTCTTTTATAGCATTGAACCATTTTTCATAATTGTTACATTCCATAACTTATTTGAATGAGCCTTGATCTTTATCAATTCTCAAGTCACATTCATGTTCAAGTGAGTAAATTTTATAGTTACTTGAAATAGCTGGTCTTCTTTACCTTACAAACCTTCGTAATGTTACGTCTTGTGGCATTACTTGATCACCATTAGCTGGTTCGTCATTAATATGTTCAACTTGTAGAATTGGAACATTAATTTTTTGTTTCGGTATATTGCATATCCGTAATGCAATAAGAGGACTAACAACCGGTGAGATCACGTCTGATGTGGTAATGTCTACTCTACTTGGAGTAGTTTCTACTCGATTCTCATGAATATCCATTTTGTGTAGTTCTCTATTTCCACTGATTTGATCATTTTCAATGAACCTAGCGTCACCAGACCCAACTATTCTCGTACTATAGTTAGGATAATAAAATCTATACCCCTTTGATTTTTTAGGATAACCAATGAAAAAACCACTAATAGTTCTTGCATCAAGCTTCTTTTCATATGGATTATACAGTCTTACTTATGTCAGACAACCCCAAATGTGAAGGTGTTGTAAACTAGGTTTCTTTCTTGTCCACAGTTCATAAGATGTCTTAGAAACTACCTTACTAGGAATCCTATTAAGCAGATATGCAGCAGTCTTTAATGCATGCATTCACAATGACAACGATACAAAACTATAAATTAACAAACTCCTAACCATATCTATAAGAGTACGATTTCGCCTTTCGGCTACATCATTTTGTTTTGGTGTATCAGGTATTGTGTATTGTGCACATATGCATCGACTTACAAGAAACTTTGCAAATAGGCCTGGACATTATCCACTTAATCAAATATTCCATAATATTCACCATCTTTATCAGACCTCGCTATCTTTACTTTTCTATCTAACTGTCTTTCTATCTCATTAATGAACACCTCTAGGATGTCCATAAACTAACACTTCTCATACAACAAATAAAGATAACCATATCGTGAGAAGTCATCAATAAAAGTAATGATATTTTTTGCCGCTCTAAGAATGAACGTTGAAAGGATTACAGATGTCAGTGTGTATTAATTCCATTAATGTGCTACGTCTTGTGGCTGAATGCTTTGATATATGTTTGGTTTGCTTTCCTTTAATGAAATCCACATATATATCCCAGTCAATAAAATCCAATTGAGATAAAATGCCATTTTTAACTAACCTTTGTACCCTTTCCTTGGATATATGACCTAATCTTTTATGTCACAAAAAGCAGAACATTCATTTTATGCACTATATTTATTTCCTATAATATGGTCAACATGAAACAGAGATGCAGCAAAATCAACATCAAGATTGAAACAATATAAACAATCAATTAAGATACCAGAAATATAATAGTACTTATGTTTATATAATGAAAAAACACCATTTCTAGCCTTAAATTGAAATCCTATGTCATCCAATTTTGCAACAGAAACTAAATTCCTAGCACATTCAGAAGCATAAAGACATTTTTCTAGATCTAGGTAACACCTAGTATCCAAGATCATTCTGTACGTCCCAATGCCCTCTATTCGTGCCTTCATTCTGTTCCCTATATATAATAACTTTTCAATTCTGTTTATGGTCAGGATTGAAAGAAATCCCTATTTAACATGTGACACAAGAGTAGTTGCACCAAAATCTAACCACCGGATATTCTTAGGCACTTCAATAAGATTTGATTCAGTACTTACTAAAACATAATATATACCTTTCTTTTCGAACCAAGCTTTTATTTTAGGACAATCATTCTTGAAGTGACCAGGCTTTTTTCAGAAGTAGCACCTCTTATCTTTATTAATTCGACCCTCATTAACTTTGCTGAGAACTTTGTCCTTATCTTTGCTTTAGCTCCTTGACGAAACGTGAGATGAGTAGAGTGCTCCTTTTTTTTCTTCAATCTCCTTTCCTCCTGAACCAACATAACCTTAATTTCTTGAAGGTTTTGTTTTTCCTTAATGGTGTTATAATTCACCTGAAACTGGACAAATTCTAGAGGAAGGGAGTTGATAATGAATTGTACCAAAAAGGACTCACTCACATCCATACACATAGACTTCAACTTTACAGCTAGGTTTGATATATGAGTTACATGATCGTGAATGGGCTGTGACCAGTTAAACTTTTTGTTCATTAGCTCACTCATTAAAGTCCCTACTATGGACTTGTCAACTATATCAGATTGGGAATATTCCTTAAGCTTTAACATGAACTCCTTTATATTGTCCGTTTTAAACATTGACGGCTTTAGATTTTCAACGATCATCATTCGCATCAAATTTAAACTCAACCTATCAGACCATTCGTAAGCCTCATAATAAGACCCGTCAAATTCAGAACTAGTCTCGGTTATGGCCATGGGACTTACATCTGAAACTATAGCCAAGTCCAAATCCATTACTCTCAGTTGGAATTGAATTTGTTCATACCAATCAATATAGTTCAGACCATTGAGCTTGATTAGCCCATTTCCTAAAGTAAACAAATTAGTAGATGTTGCTAACACAACATATAACTCACTCATTAATGCTTCGAGTAAACCTAAATGGATTCAAACTAACTAATGCACTTTGATTATGCATTTAAATTCTCCTTTGGGTGGAATTTAAATACATAGTTCTAACCTATTATGATGCATATATATAGTTTACTATAAGGGACAATCAATCATATTCTAATCAACATGCATGTTATCTTTGGATATACAATCATATTAACCAAATATGTTGATAGAGTCTCTTTAATGTAATTAATTATAAGCAATGATTCATCTTTAAGTTACCTCCTAGCATTATAAACAATAATCTTAATTGTTCGGTTAAACCTTTATGTCATTTTAACATCATATCACAATGAACAATTGAAACAATCAAAATTAAATGATTAATATTTTCAAGTTAGGCCACTTTGGTGAATAATAAACTGTCTATGCAATAAACATTTAATTGGACAATTATCATACATGAAAAAATTTAATTTAATTAGTTTGGTCACTTTGGTGACTAATAAATTATTTTAAACTACCATAATGTTATATATTACACTCAATATATAATAGGAAAATTTAATTCCAAGCATTGCATAATATAAATGGTCAAAGTATTAACTAAAACATAATATGACACAAAATTATATTATTTATAACAAATATAGGCATAACTTTTATGCATATAAATCTAAATTAATTAATTGATTCCTTCATTAATTAATTTAAATTATCAATTAAGTAAAGACCCAAAATTAGAATACCTTAAGTAGGATCAAGATGCAAAACCCATAAAATTATTATTACTATTATTATTTAATAATTAATTATTAAAAATACTAATAATAACAATAAAATAAATAAAAAATTTAAAAATGATTGGTGGGCTCGTGCACAGCATGCGCCTACTATTGCCTTTTATTATCATAACACGCTTCATCCTTTCTCAACGGCGCTGGTATTTTTATGTAAGGTGCGTGCACTAGATACACACTGGTTTCTATTTCTGGTTTTTTCTATAGCGTTGCTCTTCATACCGTTAAACATTCCACCCATTCCCAGAGCATCTCTTGTCAACATGATAGTCATAGAGGATACGAAAATCATTTGAAGCATTACCAAGAGCGTCTCTTGTTTTTGATTTCTCTTATCGAAAACTTTACGGTATTTTCATTCTCTGTACTGTATATTACCATCATCTAAACCATCCATTCATGATCATCATGTTTCGGTTAAATAGTGAGAATGCTATTAACATCCGAAAATCATCAAACTGAAAAACTTCAAAACGTGCGGTTTTTCTGTTACTATGTCTGATTCATGACAGTGCATTTTTTCACGGGAGATAGTGCAAAAAGTAATGTCATTACAAATACAGAACAGGACAATCGTACATAAACGATATATGGTAGAACACAAATCATGCAACACTATACTCTGATACCAATTGTAAAACAATTATTGGATCGACATTATTTAGACATACCTGTATGCATGATTGATTTTGTAAAGCTTTTGATGTTTTTGATACTAGTTTATTCCTCTCTTCTTTTTTCTTTAATGTGTTTTTTCAATAATTCGAAATGACTATTCAATAAGTTTTTAAACTTATATGTCATCCTCAACCAATATGTCATTTGGTAATTGGAATAGAGAGAAAAAGGATCGTTGACCTAATTAAGATCTAATCTATTATTTAATATCCAATAATTATTATCTTGAATGCTTATCGGGACTCAAATCTATAAGTAAATAATATAACAAAGTATTCATGTCAGACTTTTTATAGAAGGATTAGTATACTTGTTATGAAGTGATTACAAGGAATATGACTTCATTTCCCACATTTCGCGGGTTAGCTGAAACTCTGAACTGCAATTTAGAAACATGTAGGATGTATGACATATCGTACAAGGTGATATCAGTAGTTGTCTTTAGCGGTACAGCATCTCATTCCTTTTGAAACAAGTTTCACGTACCCTACTTTACTGAAATCCCAAAATGTTAGCAGTAGAACAAAGATTTGAGAGATTGCCATATAAGTTTATCAATTCCATTTGCCATATGCTCAGAAGAGGATGAAACAACAAACTAAGAAGAAACTACTGGCATCAAATTGGGGACAAAATATTTGTCATACTGCAAATATATAAATAAACTACAATGACAAGGAGACAACCAGAAGTTATCTACACTCTTATATGGACCTTTAAAATGGTGGATAAGATGTTAAACTGATGTATAAGTTGAAGTTCCCTTCGGGTACTCGATCATAATGTGTTTCATATATCTGAACTTAGAACATATTTCTTTCTCTACAGCTCCAATGTTACTTCTACAACGCTACCTGTGAATTACTCGTGGAAACAAGGACAGCAATAATAAAGAGACCTTCGATTAGCTTGTATTGAGTGAAATCTAATCAGTATATGGCCGACATCTGTTCTATCAACTGATATATATGGAACAAATTCTAAGAATACGGTCAAACAATCCAACCAACTCATTTTTTAGATCTATTTTATCAATCTGCTCTAGAATTCTCTTCTACATTTCTTTGAATCTTCTTCTTAAGTTCATTCTTCGAGTTTCACTCTTTTACCAAAATTTTTGCAACAGTTATTAGCTTTTCGGCAAGAATAAAACAGATGGGAAGAAACAATAGAATTCAAAGTAGACAGCGTTGATTGAAAAAACCAAAAATTTGATTATATTTAGAAGCAGAGGAGAGTAACGCATCCACTTTATAGAATGGTGCCAGCAAATAGTGTACGTGGTTATTTTCAGAACTTCCCGACATATCGATCTTAAAAAAGGAGAACTCCATGTCAGGCTTCCAGGAAGACAAAAGTTTCTTGCAAATTATATGCTGCATTTTTAGATTCCATCCTGCAGATATATCCACCCCACATAAGTATCTGTCAATCTTCGATACATGCATTAACAGATACATTAACATCTGACATCTTGTGCATGTATAACAGCGTCAAAGAGAGTGAGAGGAGCAGAGAAAGTAGACAGTGGCCTCTACTTCACCTGCACTTACTGGCCAGCAAATATAAATGTCAATAAGCAAAGCAAACATGGAACTAGACGCCCCTATTCTACCTGTTCGGGACAACTTCCTTGTAAGGATCAAATATTTCTTACTTTCATAGAGGCATTTGATGCAACACAAAATGGAACCCCAAGTTTTCAAGCATCAAATTGATTTCATGACAAGAAGTAGATGTCTACAGATCGTTACCTGTTCTCCATTCTGAAACTATTTCCTAAGACAAAGAACAGTGCATGGAAGGAATATAAGGTGGGAGAAGAAAGGGGAACAAAAACGCAGAAGCATGTCCGGACCTTCAAGAAATCATGTCCAAATGCAAGCACAAAGAGCATAAAACAATTTAATGACTAGATACTGGGTATGAAATCTCTCCCGATTCAGTGTCAAGAGATTCATACCTTTTATTTACCGAACCAGCAGAGGCTGTGTATTGTATTTTGAAAAGTATACATTTCACACTTCATAAAAGTCATCATCAATCATTCTTCATGTCAGGATTTTGTGCATGAACAGCAGTATTAGCACGATCAAGGAACATTCAAGCATAAGTCGAGGAGTCAAAATTTTTTCAAAAGTGTGCTGCCACCTGTAAGTTCAACCAGTAGACAGCTGCTCATAAAGCCTGTTATCATTCCATGAATATTTCATCACAGTCTGAATAAAGTTCTAATGAAATTCTAAACACATGCACTAAAAATGGACATATAAACGCCAACCCAGTGGCAAATATTGGCAGGCCTTCAAAATTAAACCAATGCAGACACAAAGAACTGTCTACAAGACCTATAAAAAGTTAACATTCCAACTTTCAACAAAAGTTTCCAATACATGATTATCACCAAAAAAAGCTTTCAGAAGGAAGAGTGGTTGCCACAGGCCTGCACATTACAACCAAAAAATCCAAGCACTTAAGAATCATTCACATTATCCAGCCCAATCTGGTTTAAGGCTTCCAATGAATGAAATAATTGCACGATTGACTTTTTAGGTTATGGTCCATATTCTGATGCAAACATGGTTATCGATTTCCTTAAAACTCTTCAAGATGTACATGATTCTATCAGCATTACTCTTGCCACCAGAGTGCCAAAGTTAAATGAGAATCAAATCTGATCTAAGGCTGCTCATGTTAAATTAAGCAATAATAAAAGCCTACACTGGATTTAAGAAGCAGAAGCAGAGGAAGTAGCCTAAAAAATCTTGTACAAACCATAAATTGTCATTAGAGAGAAGATGGAACCCTAGCTGAATTTGTATAATCCTCTACAGAACAAAAGTTGCAGGGAGAAAAAATGAGTAAGGTAACAGACAGATCTTGAACAATAAAAACTTACCAATTTCCTTCAGAGGAGGTGGCACTTTCATTTTGTATCTCCTCCTTAGCAAGTTCTTCTAATATAGCACGCTGGCGTTCATTTATGGCACTAAAACCAGAATACATCACAAAAGGATAATTTTTCAAGTTCCTTTGATACACAAGCTGCATCCATAGTTTCCACAACTATTGCATACAAACATTTGGCACAGTTCTTTCTATGGCACTTAAAACACAAATATACCTTAGTTAACATCTACCAGAAAATGTTCCAGTCAGTCTCTAAATTCCGCAAAAGCTATAAAGTATGAAACTATCATGAATGAGAAAATAATAAAAAACTCAGGTAACAACCAAGAGAACACTGAGATCCAACATAGAAGTTATTCACTCAACACCAATTTGGACTTTCAAGATGGATGATTTAACAATCATCAAGGAATTTTTGGCCTTTTAGCAATTTGCATCATCCCATCTCATAATATCAAACAAGTAAACAAGAAAGTATGGAATAGGGGTTCATATGATTAAAAGACCAAAACCTATCAGCTTTCCTTCTTTGCTAAAATCATGTATGTATAAACTGTTCTTACTTTCAGATTAGATCAAATGGCACATACAGAAACTCTGGAACCACGCTCATCAAACTAAGAAGAAGCAAACAGAGTATAGTCAACATGTAAGACATGACATCCATGGAGACACCACCTTTTATAAAGCAACAAATGATAACATTATAGTTCTCTCGTGCTCACATTTGAATCAAATCAAGGACCAGACTAATAAGGAAATTGAAATAGAAAATCAGTGAAGAAGAGAAGCAGCTTACGTGGGGAAATTTAAACGAAATCTCACATATTGATCACCATGATCTACAAGAAAACCATGCTTTGGCAGTCCTATGAGAACATAAAATGCAAGAATGTTTTAAAGAGAAGTTACCAAAAGCAAATCACAACAGGACCTAGCATATGATCCAATCAACCTTTTCCTCTTAAAACCACTACTTGTCCTGGCTGAACCCCTTTTGGTATCTGCATTTTCCATGACAATAATTTTATTGTTTCAAGATTTCAACAAGTGAAACAACATGGACATAACTAAAAATTATTACAGATAAAACATTACTTTTACTTGAGTCCTCCCGGACAAAGTTGGCACATCTACCTTACCACCAAGAATTGCCTGTGGAAGAAAAATGTAAGCCTTAATTTGCTATGCAAGTTAGTAGACAGGATCTTATCTATTATTTAAATGGTAGTTGCGAATTATTTGTTCTGTAATATATGGACTTTGCAGTTGAAAATCTACATAAAGCAGGATCATTGCCTATGACATAAAGAAGAAAAACATTGACATTTCACAAAACTTGTTCATATTTACAAAACTTTATGCTTTGCTTTCTTCTTTTGCAAATACAAAGTGAGCCCCACAAAGGAGGAATTTCTGGTGAATGACGCTAACTACGAGGAGAATTTACAAAGCTGGTGTGTAGCATTTTAAATCAAATCGGTTTTGTTGTTTCCCTTCTCTGGTTAATTAGTATCTCATACATTTTTCTTTTCTATTGGACGCAATTATGATTGGTTTCAAATTGTGTTTGCTCATGATTGATTCACTGCTCTGTAGTTGTTGAGATTCAATTTGCAGTTTGAAGTCTTCATTGAACGATTAAAAGTTTTGAGTTATTTTTTGTTTATAGTTTTCAATCTATATATATATATTAACTGTCTAGTACTATGCTTTAGTATTCTGCAGAAACCTAGTTTTTATTTATTCATACAAATTAGTCTTTGGCATTAGCCATTAGTCAATTGCAAAGTAAGGTGTGAGGCGGCTATTATTGGTTCAAATTTTGAACCATCTAAATTTTGATTTGCTTGCTGTCGTTTATACTTGTGATTTTCATATCCGTTTATTGCATTGCTCATTTTGAAATTTAATATCATTCATCGTTTCTTTTCTCGAGTAATCTTAGAGTCATTTAGGGATTTGTTGGGTTTGTCTTTTACAGCTTGTGTTTGGCATCAGGGTGGTCTAACAATAAAGCAAGGATTAGTCTTTTAGTGAGTTTAGGGACTAGAAGAAGATGATTTTAACAGATTACGGATAGGTTCTTAGAACATCAGAACCCTTACAGGGAAATCAATGGAATAAGTGAAAATTTTAGACAAATATAAAATTTATATAGCGTTCATCTAAGAGACAAAGTAGATGAAGGTTAAAGTGAAAGAGATTAATAAGTTCAAACTTTTTCAAGAAAAACAAAGATCGCTTGGTGACTTTTAAGAGCAGAACCACAAAACTCAAATTGACTACTTCCTCGCATGGTGGAACGATCAACCTAGTTGCAAAGGTTGCAAGATGATATCTAATGCTTGCTTGTCAACTCAACATAAATTTTTGGTTATAGAACTTATAATTAAGGGTTGGAAGAAGAAGAGAGATCATAAGAGGTGTCCCAAGTCAGATAGTAGAACATAAAAGGAGAAATGGTGGAACATATTAAAGATAGAGTAATATATGATGAAGAATGAAGAATGAAGAATGAAAATTAGAAGAGGATGCTAACCAGATGTGAAAAAGAGTAGCATCTCTTTTAAGGAAAGCTATTAAAAAGATCTTAGGTGTTTCTAAAGTGTCTGGGAGTAATGAGATGGACTCTTTGTGGTAGAATGAAGATGTGCAAGAAAAGGTTAAGATAAAAAAAAGTTGTCTATAAAACTTTATTGGATAGCACCATAAAGATAGAGAGGATAATTAATAGAGAAAGTTACAAACTGGTAAAGAAAAAGGTTAAGAAGATGGTCTTAAAAGCTAAAAGCAATGCTTACAAGAAATTATACTAATGACTAGAAACTAAAGATGGAGAAATTGATATAGTTACGTTGGCGAAAGTTAAGAAACAGAAAGTGAGAGACTTATATTAAGTATGTTATATAAAAGATGAAACAGAGCGAATACTCGTAGTTGAAAATGACATGAACGTACTTCTATAACCTTTTTAATGAAGGCGTAGAAGACAATATCTCTTTAAGTTATCATAGCATGTCCAAGAGATATCTTAACTTTATTTGTTGTCGGCAGATCACAAGAGAAAAAATAAATAAAAAAAGCTTTAAAGGAGATAGAAGAGTAAAAGGATAATAGGGTCTGATGAGATACCTACAAAAGTGTAGAAAAACCTAAACAAAAGGGGGTCTTACTTAGCTTTTAAAGGGATACATTAGAGACGAAGGGTTTTAAATTGAGCAAAACAAAGACTGAATACTTAGAATATAACTTTTCAAGTCATAGAGTGACTTCCGATGTGGTGGTAAAAATTGGTTCAAAAATTATATCAAAGAAAGAGTGTTTTAAATATTCAAGATCTATCATTCAAAGCAATAGAAAGATCAATGAAAACATTATTCACCGTATTAGATTAGGGTGACTTAAATAGAGAAGTGCATCAGAAATTTTATGTGACAAGATATCACTAAAGCTTAAAGGCAAATTTTATCGTGTAGTTCTATGGACAGAGTATTGGCCTATCAAGCAAATACATAATCATAAGTTATTCATGGCTAAGATGAAGATGCCCATCTACAATACTAGAAGAGATAAAGTTAAAAATGTTCTGATAAGAGATTAAAAAAAATTAGGAGACAGGACTGAGGTGGTTTGAAAAATGTTAAGACGAGAAGTCATGAGGCTTTAGTGAAAAGATGATACTTCAGGACTGTAAGAGAATTAAAAAGAAAGTCTAAGAAAAAATGAGAAAAGGTGATCAAAAATAATATTGCTCTGCTAAATCTTGCCAAAAATGTGACCCATAATAGAAAATTTTAACGTTCTAGAATACAGGTAAAGGATCTCAATAAAGAATTCGTCTTTCTCATAAATCTTTTAAACATTTTTATTCGAGTCTTATATCTTGTATCTAAGCTAAACATTTAATATTTAGTACTTTCTTCTTAATTATTTAGCCTAACATTTACTTAGCTCAAACATTTTCTTATAATGGTTTGTTTGTTTTATTTATTTACTTGTCTTTCTTTTTTTGGGTATTTATTTACTTTTTTATTTTTTATTTTTATTCTTCACCTTGTTCTGTATTTATTGCATTAATTATTTTATATTTATATTTGTACATATTTCTTTATTTTATTATTTTATTCATTATTATTATTATCTTTTATGTCTGTCCATTTTTATTTTTATTTTTTATTACTATTGCTTTATTATTTTAATATGTATCTTTTATAATTTGTATTTTATATTTATTTTTTTATATGAGTCTATCGGAAACACTCTCTATCGTCAGAAATAAGGCTACGTATTTTCGGACCTTCTCAGAACCTGCATATCAACGAAACTTCTACTAGGATATTGTTGTTGTTTTTTACGGTAGAAGGGCCTAAGATAATACGAGTATAATTTTCATCTCAGATTTCGAAATCTCTAATATGACAATCACAACAAACAAGTAAGAATAATCCATCAAGATAAAGAATCACTAATACACCAAAAAACTCCAATTACTTCATACAGGTTTTCTTAACATTTGATCAAGAAGCAATGATTTGGTTTAGGGATGGCAATGGGCAGCTTATGGGCTTAGATTCAAAAGTTTTTAATAGGTCAGCCCATGCCCAAGCTGGCTCGAGGTCCAACTATTCTAAATAAAACGATATCATTTTACTTAGAAGATTTGGGCCTTGAATTGGCCTAGGGCTGGGCAACCCAAGCCTGAACCCAATTAAAAAAGTTTTACACTTTTAATAATTAAAAAAATTGACGTAGCCGACCCATTGTCATCTCTAATTTGGTTTCATATTTGACAAACATTTAAGTCAAGGATCAATCTTGACAAGTTTGTCCCTACTGGACATTCCATTACCAAGCACCAATCCAATCAATAGGGAAAGAGAACATGTTCAACTTAACATCACAAAGACATAATACTAGTAACTTTCTACTATGAGTTGATGCAGACTAAAAATGTCATTTTAATTTTCTTTAGAAAAAGGAGAATTATTTTAATTTTAATTTGTTGTTATTAGTTTAAGGTTTAATTCTTAATAAGATCTCCACCTTAACATCACAAAGATAGACATGATAGATATAATAATAAAACACTTTCTATTATGAGTTGATGCAGAATAAAAGATTATTTTAATCTTCTTTATTAGATAAGAGAATTATTTTGGTCTTAATTTGTCCTTATTAGTTTAAGTTAAATTTTTTTAAGGAATAATAAGGTCCTTATTGAATAATATTATGTTCTTGTTTTAGAAGTTTAGATGGAATTCCTATTTCATTAATATTTGGATTTCAGGCCTTTTTCTATATATATGTTTCTGTTATCAATGTTTGTACAAAAGTGGGAATAATTTTCACTGTACTATTGAATAGAAAACATACAGCCATATATAGCCTATTACAAGATAAGTTTAAATCTGGAAATATATCCAGATATATCTAATCTAATCTAATCTGATCTTATCCCTTAATTTAAGGGATTTGAACTTATTCTATAAGATCTATATACAGCCTATCTCTATCTCAATATAATCTAGATACAACTGTATAGTATCTGTAGAAGAATATTAGTATATCACCAACAATGTTTAAGGAAGAAGATAAGACTAAATTTTTAGGTGTGAATTATCTAAGTGATTTCTACATCTATAGCCTAAATTTTTAGGTGTGAATTATCTAAGTGATTTCTACATCTATCTGGCTATCCTTTATTTCAATTCCTTATTTTATTTTTTAATTTCCAGCCCTGAATTCAAACTTCTAGCAGAACTATTTTCATTTTATAAGTGCTTAACCAAATAGCTGCATTCTCTTGTTCATCCTATATCACTGAGTACAAACAGCCAAAGCTTGAAACTAGCAAACATAAGATTCACGGCAAAAGATTCAGTTAAAATTTTTAAGTTCAGTTCTCACTTGTGTAAAGCTAATATTAGTGTCTATATAAACATCTGCACCATCTCTAGTAAAGACGGGATCGTCAGCAACCTACATTAAACATAACACATTTAAGTTAGTTCAAAGAGTCGATGATGGTAAAACTCTTAGAGCAACAACTAATACCAATAGTCATTGAAGAAGCAACTTCAATAAGACAGGTATCAGGATTTTATTTATCTAATAATGGTACATGGAATTAGGATCTGGGGCACATATAGCCTTTCTTAAGACTCAAAAATCTCCAAATAGCATAAGAACAGACAAGCAAGTCAGATTAAAATGTTTTGAGTTATTAGGTTTGATATCATAGCAGCAAAAGAACAGTGAGGAGTATCATACATCGTGTTGCAAATGTAATATATGCTCCTCAACAATTGTATAGGACAAATCCAAACCTCATTCCTTAGGGATTAAAATCTTCTTCTGGTATGTTAGGCAGCTATAAAATACATGTGCATCAATGGAAACAAACACTCTATATCAGATTAATTTATTGAGATGGGATACAAAAACAATAGGCTTTAGATGCAGAAGAGGATATCCAACAGCTCTCTATTTGATACTTGAGTCTCAAGAAAGTTAAATTACACTGATGAATGACCTCCAATCAAATTCATTCATAAGACACTTATATTAGATTATAATAAACGAGAGCAGGGAAAAGTTTCCAAGAAGTGAAATTGCACCTTTATGTTAATAAACAAATTGCCAGGTCGACTTCGCAGTCCCCCAGCATTGCCGGCTTCTGGTACACTTATAGTATCTCCAGAATCCACACCTAATTCATCCAGAGAAAAGCAAAGTATCTATTAGATCTCATAGATTACTTACAAGAACTTCTAATAAAAAGGTCATGCATAACATCGACATCATACTGCCAGTGGCATACGAATGTAAAAGTGTCCTAAATAAAGAAGTTTTTTTGTTACTCCATTCTATTTATGACCTCAATTTGGCCTTGCGCCACTCTAGATAATCTGTCACATCTTTCTATTTTTCGAAAGGGCAGTTAAGTTAGAAAAAAGAACAGATATGCAGAAAGCCAACTACTTGAAAAGCCAAACTTTAGCATCATTATCCGAAACCTCTGACACAAATCTTTCAATTCTACATAGTTAGCAGGTACAAGAAAAGGTCCTCATCATAAGTCATTGAAGGAAAAGAATTGCTTAGTCAAATGATATTAACAAAAATTGTTCTCACCATCATTCTTTTACTTCATATCCAACGAATTCTCTTCTACGATAGGTAATTTATCAACAAGGGAATTTTTGGTATACCCATTTAACAAGGTTCCATCAGAAAAAGAGCAGTTACAACCAACCTGCTGGTATTGTAACTTTGATTTCTTTGATGCCTTCAACCACACCTGATCCCTTGCACAACATGCAGTGTTCCTATCACCAACAGCGACTCATCACAAACAGTTTACGAGAATAAATAAAAAACCAGATAAAACTTTCATTGTGTGTTGGACCTTGATAACCTGGCCTGATCCTTTACAGGTGCTGCATGTTGCCGTAAATGGAGGAATTGTGACCTAGCTCAAAACTTGAAATATCAGAAAAGGAACAAACATAAAATTGTGGAGTAAAATTGCGGAGTTCCAAATAAAGAGGAACCAAGCATAAAATAATTCTTTAATGGTGATTCACCCCACCATTAATATCGCCATACACCTTCAGAATACTTACTTTCCTCATACCTCTACATGTAGGACAAACTATTGCTTTTGCATCAATTGGATAGCCACGGCCATCTGCAGAATGGATGATAAGTGAACTACAAAAACAAATCATCTCTCATTTGAACCCTCACGACTAAAAAAATGCACAAACATATTAGAGGAATTTAAGGATTTCATAAAGGTTTATGTGCCCAGAAAGTAATAATTTTACTCACGACAAGAATCACATGGTACATATGCATCAAAAGATATGTTTTTGGTGCAAACCCTTGCAGCTTCAGAAAAAGACAGCAACACCTCTACCTATAAAGATTTCAAAATAATATAAACAAGCTTTTAAGTTTGGAAGCAACGAGTATGAAACAAAGAAAAATTAAAGGGAAAAGGTTGACCTGAATATCAGATGCAAACTGATTTATTTCATCTTCAAATATCTGTAAGCAACCAAATGAACTTTAATTTAAAACAAATGCCATGCCATAGAAGCTATCTCATCAACATGAAGCACAAAAGTGCTGTATCAAGAAGTACCTGGGAGAATATCTTTTGGAATGAATCAGAGAAATTACTGTTGTGAGAATATCTAAAACCCCCTGCATTACCAGCACCATATCTAAACTCTGATGCTCTATCAGCCCCATATCCAAACTCCTCTGCAGTATCAGCTCCATATTCTACATTAGGTGAACCTCCAGACCGCTTCTTCATTAGTATGAGTACCAAGAATTCAGTTAGTTTAAAACCCAACAGCAGGGAAACAGAGCAAGTTCCTACAAATTACTAAACCAAAAATATGGAATGATTGATAAAGTCATAGAAATGGTGATTCGTACACTGTCATATTGTGCTCTCTTCTCAGAATCTTGCAGTGTCTGACATTACCATAAAAGTAATGAATATCATTGAGATAGATGATATGAACAATTAATCCAGATTTTAGCTTTCTACACACACACACACACACACAAACATATAATTTGCATTCTGAAGTAGCAGAAAATCTATAATTTTGGAGTCTTAACGGAGCAGTAAAACAGAATGAAGAGCATAAGAAAACCAATAAAATGTGAATTCAATATTTTAGTAGTACGGACATCATAGGCTTCTCTAATCTGTTGAAATTTCCTCTTTGCAGAGGGATTATTCTTATTTGCATCTGGATGGTACTTCTTTGCAAGCTGCATATAATGATCCAAAACACTAAACATAAGAATGCTGCACAAATGTATAAACTATCTGCCAAAGAGTATAAAAGAAAGACTCTCCAAAGGATTTGATAGATAAACAATGTACACTTAGTGTGACGCCACTTTCAATATACCAGTTACTGAACATGCAAAAGACCATAAGTACCGCTTACTGCCTTTTTCTTCCAGACATTTATTTCCTTTTCTTAATTACATGATCTTTACATTAAGATGGATCATAATTTTTAGAAAGCAGATTTAATCACAAACTCTGCTTTGACACTAATGGACTTGTCCATCTCATCTCTCACTCGCATTCTGCCCTCATTCTCATACCTCCCAAGATAACAGACATACGGAAAGAATGAAAATATCCAATCTAGCAATGTCGGAAAAGTAAAGCTCACTGAACGAAACGCCTTTTTAATCTCATCTCGACTGGCATTTTCAGGAACATCAAGAATTTCATAATAGGTTGGTTGTTTTGCCTCACAAGTTCCTGTGGCAAAAATTTCAAGAAAATTTTTTAATTCAAAGTCCCAAAAAAAGAGACGGAAATAAAAATCAAGTAAGTATTCAACCTTTGCAATACCTGAGGCATGAATTTGTCTTTCTTTCATCAGCCACATTTGAATTCTTCCACAATCACTCCACTTACCGCTCGCAAAACTGCAACTGTTCGGAACTTACCAAATACAAGAGGAAAACAACATCATGTGATAAGATAATGCGAGCGTGCAAGTTTATTTAACGTCAGACAAAATTTGCAGCATGCATATAGCTCACATCGGTCACGCAAAACATCTTGCCGCCATGTAGCAAATTCCCGAGCCGAAGCTCCTCGATTGACAACTGATTCCACAAGCAAATGCCGCCGGCACTGTAGAGAACAGAAAGAAGTCAAAACAACATAGCACCAATTGAATCGAAGCATTACAACATAGCACCAATTGAATCGAAGCATTCTGCTTGTTGTTGACTTACTTTTTCCACTACCCAACCATATCTCCTCATTTTAGAGTCTGAATTAAAAAGCTATGAAGAGCTACGGTTCTTAGCAATCGAGAACAGAAGAGAAAAGGAAGAGAGGAAGGTCTCGTCGGTCACTCGTACCTGGCAAGAAAAGAATTTTCTACCACCAACAATTACTTAAATTAATTAATTATAAGTTTACGGAGCTATTACGGCGTCGTTTAGACTGGAAGTTAATATCTTTTCCGTGTCCCGCTCTTTTTCATTAAGAATAGGGCGTCCACGGAAGCGAGACGGTGGCCGTTGCCCTGTCATGGCGATACGATCGCTAGTACACGGCGTCCGATGGTGAGCTTTCGTAATTATTTTCCTTTGTTAATCTTTTGTTTGACTACTAACGTTGTTACAATTTCGAACCCAGCTCCTTGGAAGCCGGAATTTCACGGAGACTGATATGCACAATGGCTGTTAACAAGAAAGGGTTGAGCCTTGGGAGTGAAATATTGAGATTAAAACATGAGATAAACCCATCTATGTTAATCCAGAGATGGGTGGCTAGTGGCTGCAGGCTCACAATCTACGAGCTCAGGAACATCACTAAACAGCTCCTCAAGTCCAGTCGCTACAACGACGCTCTTGAGGTCTTGAAATGGATGGACGGTCATAGAAGTTTCTGCTATTCACCGGTGGATCATGCCATGAGAGTGGAATTGATGGTCAAGACGTGCAATTTAGCAGAGGCTGAAGAGTATTTCAGGGTTTTACCTGATTCTGCTTCGCGGAAGGCTGCTGCTTTCCCTCTGCTTCGTGGTTATGTGAAAGAAAGAGACACTAGGAAAGCTGAAGAGTTCATGAGGAATCTGAATGAGTTGGGGCTGATTGTCAGCCCTCATTTGTTTAACGAGATGATGAAGCTTTATATGGCTACATCGGAGTACAAGAAAGTGCCTGCTGTTATTCTGCAAATGAAGCAGAATCATATACCAAGAAACGTTCTTTCTTATAATCTTTGGTTGAGAGCTTGTGAGGAGCTAGCTGGGATTGCTGAAGCAGAGGTGGTTTACCGAGAAATGATGGATGATGAAAATGTTCAACTGGGTTGGAGTACCCTATCTACTTTGGCCAATATGTATATAAGGGCAGGTGCTTTTGAGAAAGCCCTTTCAGCACTTAGATGTGCAGAAAAAATGCTTTCTACCTTTAATCACCTTGGCTATTTCTTCATCATGACACAATATTCCTCGTTGAAGAACAAAGAGGGAGTTCTAAGGCTTTGGGATGCTTGTAAAGGAGTTGGTAGGAAAATGACTTGTGCTAATTATTTAAGGTTGTTGACGTGCTTGATAAAGGCAGATGGCCTTGTAGAGGCCGAGAGGGTGTTCATGGAATGGGAGTCCAACTGTAGGAAGTATGATATTAGAGTCTCTAATGTTCTTCTAGGCGCATACATGAGGAATGGGATGATAGAAAAAGCTGAGTTATTTCACCTCTCCACATTGGAAAAAGGTGGCTGCCCAAATTATAAGACATGGGAGATTCTCATGGAGGGTTGGGTTAAAACCCAACGGATGGATAAAGTCATCAGCTCAATGAGAAATGCGTTTGCAAGGTTCCAACATTGTAATTGGAGGCCATCACATGGTATGTTACTGGCCATCGCAGAGAATCTTGAGAATCATCAGAAACTTGACGATGCCAATTGCTATATTAAGGTTCTTCATCGTCATGGTATTGCAACTTTACCACTGTATAAAGTAATTCTTAGAATGCACATCCGGGCTGGTATATCTGCTCTGGACACCGTCAAAATGATGGAGAAGGATAATACTGAGATGGATGACGAGGCTTTGGCACTTGTTAGAAGCTCCTGCTCCAGCTAACCAGCAGTGTAGACATCTTCCATTATATGGATTGTTGAAGAGGATAGTAAGCAATTCTATAACTTATCTAGTATCCCTGTTAGTGGACCAGATGCTATTCGAGAATAGCATCTAAGGTTGCAATTTGAGGAATCTGCAAATTCTGGAGCCAAAGGAAAACAAGTGAAGTTCAAACCTGAGTACTAAAACTGAGTACTAAAATGATGCTGTTGTGATTTTTCACATGAAATGGAGATCTACCAAGATTAAATGGATTTATATCTGCGCTTCCTGGGCAAGGAAATGATGACAGAATTGATACTTTAGGACTTTAATTCTAGGTTTTAGACAAACCAAGCATCACATTATGGGATTGTCTCAATAGCAGTCAAGTGTACGTCCATGAACCATGATCTACCTGTGCCATTCAACCCCCTACTAGCCAAATTAGCAGATATGTTCCCACCAATAGCTAAAGGTATACTTTTTCTCATAGCCAACATGGTTCCTGCCTATGGGAACTTTAAGGAATTTGTTGAATGCTGAGGAATTACATGCCCCTGCTTTCGCCATATAAAACCTTGTGTGTCCCTTAACGACTCGGTTTAAAAAGTCTCTAACTTTTAGATATATATATCAACTCTCCGGAAGGCACATCCATTGGCTTGCGTCTGAAGAGTCACTTCTCCTATAGCAATTCTCCTTATGCTTGGGCTTGGCTTTGGCCTTCTTTGTAGCAACTTCGGTGTCCATTATTGTGATCATGCATTTGAATATGTTGGTGGCAAATGTGTTAACAGAACTTAGAAAGTTAAAGGTTGGACTTTCGTTAGGGTTATCCTATGTTGATATCTTGTATATAATATGAAAATATTGTGTTATTGGCTCAGGTGATAGTAGAGTTCCCAGTTACGATCTCACTATCTTTTAATGCAACATACATCTGTATTAATAACTAAGTTACATAAAAACCAGCCTTTAATAAACATAAAGTAACAAGAAATATTTTATTGTTTCATATTTTAGAACTAAGGCTGCGATATATTGAGATCAAAGAACTCCAGAAGCAATCCAGGTTTTGAGAACGCAGCTCTAAGTGGCTGGGGCAGTTAACGTTTTGCGGAAGCCTCTGTTATGCTCTAACAACCTGTCCAATGGAGGCAGGCATTGTTTGACGATAGGAAGTTCCAGAAAAAGCGCAAACCAAGCAGCAAGCAGAGGCATGGTCTCTTCGTCTATCAAGTTGACATTTGTAATCTGCTCAACTATTCGAGCCCAGATTCCTATCCATCCAGCAGCAACATCCACGAAGCCTATTGTTTCTCCTCCGAAGAATTGCTTCCCCTGGAGTGCACCTTCCAGAGTCTTGAGATGCTCTCGAGCCTCTTTTGCAGCCGTGGCTTTCTCTTCACCTTCTGTGACAAACGAACGCATAATTGGAGGGACGCACTGAATACAATAAACGATTATGCATCAGTTGATCATAAACTGTTTAATAAACCCTCAGCACAAGATTCATTAAACCGTGACGGAATCAACCCTTTGAATTATGACTTCTATATCCACCATTTTGATATTAAAATTCGACCATGGAAGGATATGCAATCAGTTGTAGTATAGTATTTGACTTATATAATAGTAATACCGCCATTGGCCATTTAGCTCTAATACAAAGATTCTAAAGCAAAAGGTTCCACCACAGTCGAGTAGCACGCATACCTTCTCATCTGCAAATTTGGCCCAAAAGCGGGCTTCGGCCCGTTCATGGGGATCCTGAGGGAGGAGTGGATGTTGTTTCCACACATCGTCAATATACTCGATGATCACAAGAGACTCTGCTAATGGTTTACCTTCATGGACAAGGACTGGAATCTTTTCATGAACAGGGTTGTACTGTAGGAGCAGATTACTCTTTTCTGGAAGATGCTCTTCCACGTACTCGTATTCAACCTCTTTCAGCTTCAGAGCCCACTTAACTCTGATGGTGTAAGGACTAGCCCAGTAGCCAAGCAAGGTTACACCTTGAACCATTTTTAATCTGTGTTTGCTGAATCCTTTCTGTGCAACACTTATAATAGCCAAATAGCCGCCTGAATAAACTGTTTGATGATGGTCACACGGTCAGGTTCGTTGATTGATGATAATGACTGGAGCACAAAATCCTACCACACGCCACCGGTGCTCGCAACAAGTGGCAGAAAACAGATCGCTACTCCTTCCCAGCATCTTCCTATTCGTGAGCAACGTCAAAGGTTACTGTTTCACGGCAATTTGTATTTATTATCACGTACAAATAATAACTATAATTAATATAAAAAATATTTTAATTATTATATAAATATAAAATTAAAAACAATATAAATATTAAAAGTATTGTAAATTTATTATATAATAAATAATAATTATCTCAAAAATTTTAAATAAAAA
>JANIHY010000006.1:12875049-12890707 GCA_027479065.1 Erythroxylum brevipes | reverse complement strand
TTTTTAATTATTAAATCAATTTATTTGAAATTTATATATTTTAAAGTTGCAGAGTTGAGAGAAAAGGAATGGTTAAATTGGCCAGTACAATTTTTAGATTGAATTCCTGAAAAAAAGTAATCTAAATACTAAGGGAGTGTTGGGATTTAGAATCTAGAGAAAGTGCTACCACTTTTCCTAAATTAGGAAAGTTTTTACTTTACTAACTACTCAAAAAAACGAACCAAACATAATAATTTAAATTGTAGGAAAAAGATTACTTTCCCAGTCAACAATCCTTGTTAACCAAACGAGGCCAGGGGTGCTGGGATTTAGAATATAAGTAAAGTGCTACTACTTTCCCTTGATTAGGAAAGTTTTTACTTTACTAACAACCAAAAAAAAAAAGAACCAAATATGATAATATAAATTTTAGAAAAAAGAGTACTTTCCTAAGCAAGAATCCATGCCAACCAAACAAGGCCAAATGGCAAAAATTTGATCGACTTGTCTACTGTTTTCTCACCGCCTCTCTGTCCACCTCCATTGCCCGCCTTGCCATTGGGTGTACTACAGCCCGTGACCTCTGGCTTAATCTAGAGCAACACTTTATGCAACAATCCAGCTCCCGATGTTCTTTGCTCCAACGAAAACTACATACTCTACAAAAAGGACAACAGTCGATTACTGAATACCTTGCGACTATCTTAACTACGACAAATGAGCTAACGGCTATAGGTGATAAAATCTCATATTCTGACCTTGTTCTTTTTACTTTGAATGGTTTACCAGCAGATTTTGAATCCTTCATCACAACGGTGGAGCATCACGAATCCAGCATCTCCTTTGGCAAACTCCGGGTAAAACTCCTCATCCACGAGTAGCTACTTCTCTCATTTCACTCCTTTATATCATCAGACACTGCTCTCGCTGCTTCATTGTCTGGCCATTCATCCTCACCACCTACCTTCGAACACGGTGGTTCTAGAAACAAGAGAGGAGGATGTGGGTATCAACACTTTAATCCTAATGGATGGGGTCATAGACCTGGGCCGATTGGGCCCTCAGCTTTTGGGCTTCACTCTCCTGGGCTACATTGGTCTGGTTCCCCTAGACCTGCCTCTTTTAATCACTATTCCTCCAAGCCCATACCCACTCAAACCCACCAGCATCACAACTAAGCTTTTTCTTATAACCAAAATTAATCTCATACCTATTTTAAATCCAATAAACCTTCCTCTAAATGCCAAATTTGTTGAAAATGGGGTCATATTGTTGCACATTGTCGTTTTCGATATTCTGAATCCTGAAATTTCACAGACCCTAATAATTTATCCATTGCTTTCACTGCCCTCGATATCACCAAATCTTCTTATCCTTCAACTGTTACTTCTAACACTCTTGTAGAATGGCTACCTAACACTGATGCTACAACCCATATGACTCATGACCCTCAACTTGTCGAATCCTCAACATTGTACAATGGTCCAAATATAGTGATTGTTGATAATGGACAAACTTTTCCTATTTCCTCTATTGGTAACCTCACATTCTCTACTCCCATTAGATTCCTTCACCTCAATGACATTTTAGTTGTTCCTAATCTTACTGCCAATCTATTTTTTGTAGCCAAATTTGTTAAGGATAGTTCCTGCATCATTGAATTTAATCCTTTTGGTTATATTGTGAAGGATCTCTACACTAGGATACCACTTTTTGCGGGTACCATCCACAATAATATTTCCCTGTTGAAGATTCTAAACCATTTCACAAATCCAAATGCTCTCCACACCACCTCTACTCCACTTCAATTATGGCATCAGCATCTTGGTCACCCTTATCCCACTACACTCTCTAGGTTATCTCCTTTTTTAAATATCAAACCTCATGTAATAAAACATTGTACTTCTGGTCTTCAAGGAAAAAGTGCTTGTGTTTCATTTCCCTTATCTTCTCGTGTTTCAAATAAGCCACTGCAACTTATCCATTGCGATATTTGGGGGTTATCTCCCTCCCTTTCCTCTCTGGCTTTCGTTATTTTATTCTTTTTGTTGACAATTTCAGTCAATATACATGGATTTATCCTTTAACCTATAAATCTCAAGCCCTTTCTTGCTTTCAGACATTCAAAGCTCACTCTGAAAACCTTTTTTCTTCCTCTATAAAAACTTTTCAATGCGATGGAGCTCGTGAACTTGTCAAAGGATTGTTTGCTAACTTTCTTACTACCCATGGCATTACTTATCATATTTCTTGTCCTCAGACCCCACAACAAAACGGGATCGCCGAACTTAAAATTTGTCACTAAAACTGGTCTCACACTTCTTATTCATGCCACACTTCCTAAAGCCTTTTGGTATGAAGCATTCTCTACAGCTGCCTACCTCATAAATCTATTACCAACTCCTATTCTCTATAAAAAATCCCCCCATGAAATTCTTTTTCTCACAAAGCCCAACCTTTCTCACCTTTGGGCCTTTGGGTGTACCTGCTTTCCATTCATTGGGTCCACACGTTCAAACAAACTTGAACCAAAGTCTACAAAATGCGTCTTTCTTGGGTATTATCCTAATTACAAAGGCTATTGCTACCTTGACCCTATTACATCTAAAATATATATTTCTCGTCATGTTTATTTTGTTGAAACCGACTTTCCCTATACTAGTTCCTCTCCCTCTCCTTTCTCAAGACCTTCATCGTCCATCTCCTTACCCCTACCCGTGCTATCTCCCTCACCAACTCCATCCTCTCCACCCACTCTCCCACATCATCCCATGGTCACTCGTACCCGTGATCAAACTCGTATACCTCGCACATTCTTTGATTATGTTACTTACTCTACCCACACACAGACTCCTAATGATCCTGATCCCACTTCTTTCACTCAAGCCAACATTCCGCATTGGCGTCAGGCCATGCTTGATGAGTTCACAACTCTTCATCGCAATAACACATAGACTCTTGTCCCTCCACCACCATTGTCAATCTTGTTGGTTGTAAATCGGTCTTTCACACAAAACGAAATTTTGATGACACTCTTGACCATTATAAAGCTCGTCTTGTTGCCAAAGGCTATCATCAGACTCCTGGTATAGATTATACAAATACTTTTAGCCCAGTTGTCAAACCCACAACCAGCCGTCTTATCCTTACTATTGCACTCTCTAAAAATTGGCCAATTTGTCAACTCGATGTCAACAATGCTTTCCTTAATGGCATTATTCAAGAACCAATCTTTATGACTCAACCTCCTGGCTTCATAGATACATATCATCCTTCTTACCTTTGTCGCCTTCACAAAGCTCTTTATGGCCCCTCGTGCTTGGTTTCATTGCCTCAGTCAAAAACTTCATGAACTTAACTTATTCTCCAATAAATCTGACACATCACTTTTCGTTCACAATACCCCCTCCACTACTACCTTTCTTTTAATGTATGTTGATGATATATTGATTACGGGTTCTTCACCCTCATTCATCACCACCCTTATTTAAGATCTTAACACTTCCTTTTCCATGAAAGACTTAGGACTCATCCATTATTTCCTTGGTATGGAAGCTACCCACACAACAAATGGTCTTTTACTCACACAAACTAAATGCACTAAAGAACTACTACATCGCATTTGCCTTGATCACTTCAAATTTGTACCCACACCAATCACACCCTCTCTTCTGTTATATTCGTGAGTCAAGGATCGAGTCACAAGGCGATGAACTACGAGGTCTCCTTGAGAACCTGTGATCTTGCCTTTGTTACAATTCTTTCCTCTTGATGAACCTATGATAACAGAAAAAGAGAAGGACTTATTAAAGGGAGCCCTAGACCTCAAGAATTGTTAGAAATAGAGAGTCTCAACCTCAAGGAACAATTGAGATAATTTTGCTTGTTTTATTTCATAATTTTCAGCCTATTATATAGGTTTACATGACATAACAAAATTCCAAAATAAGTTCCTACTTTATAGGAAATAAGCCAATCCTAATACAAAGAAATTACTAATATTTAAGGAAATTAGTTACAAAAACCAATCCCTTAATTTGTGGATAAAAAATAGCAACAGAAATAAATAAAACAATCTGAATCTTAAGAATTCTACCGCAAATGAAATCTTTCTAATATTTCTGGTCTTATGCCTATGTCTACGATAGTGCTGGCCCATAAAGGCATCCACAACATCACTCTCCCCTGGCGAATGAGCTTGTCTGCAAGCTCAAACTCTGGATAAGCATGGCGGAACTAGTCAAGGTCCTCCCAAGTGGTCTTGGAGGGAAGTAAATGTGCCCATTGCACCAGTATCTCCCAAGTGCCTCTATTCAATCTGGAGCAAAGGACAGTAGCTGAGTGGGTATCATACAACCTTCTACAACAGTTGGAAGGGATGGAACCTGAGTTGGAGGGGAGGGTCACCTTTAAATAGTTTAAGAAGAGAAACTTGAAAGATATCATGAATTTGGCTTGTAGGAGGAAGCTCCAATTGATACGCAACTTCACCGATGCGGTATAAAACTTTGTAGGGACCATAAAATTTAGGTGAGAGCTTATGATAAGGGGTGTTGGTAATGGAAAGACGTCGGTAGGGAAGAAGACGTAACCAAACAAAATCACCAGTAGCAAACTGAACATCGCAATGTCCCTTATCATAATACATTTTCATACGAAATTGAGCTTGCTGATGACGTTGAAAAATATTTGCAAGAACAGAATCCCGATCCAACAATGCCTTATCCATTGCATCTACTCGAGTGGAGCCTGAATCATAAGTCAATAATTTTGGTGGTTCCCTCCCATACATCACTTGGAAAGGACTAGTCTGTAAAGCAGAATGGAATGAGGTGTTGTAACAGTATTCAGCCCACGGAAGCCAGTCAACCTAACTTATTGGTTTGTCACCCACAAAACACTAGAGATACATTTCAATAGTGCGATTACAATCTCAGTTTGCCCATCCATTTGAGGATGATAAGCAGAAGAGAAATTCAGCTTGGTCCTGCTCAATCGAAATAATTCCCATCAAAAGTTGCTAGTAAATACAGCATCATGGTCGCCAACAATGGATTCAAGTAATCCATATAAGTGAAAAACATTGGAAACAAAAGCATGTGCCATTGTAACAGAAGTATAAGGATGCAAAAGTGGTATGAAATGATAAAATTTAGAAAAGTGATCAACCACTACAAATAAGACAATCTTGCTTTTCACCTTGGGTAAACCATCCACAAAATCCATCGATATATCGGACCATATTTGAGATGGAAGAGCTAAGGGTTGTAATAACCCAGCCGAGTGTAAATTGGAGGACTTTTTTTATTGACAAACTTTGCAAGATGTAACAAATTCTCTAATTGCAGATTTCATCCCATACTAGTAGAGTTCATTGCGAATATGATGTAGTGTTTTCTGTATGCCTTCATGGGTGCTATCATGAATTGCAACAATAATGATAGGAATTAATAGAGAATTTGGTGAAAGGTAAACCCACTGATTGTAATGAATGAGACCATTGGATTATGACCAGTCAAAACTTAGCTCACCATCATCCATTTGGCGTCACAATTGACTAGGAGAGGCAGTAGTTTTAATTTCAACTCGGATAGCTTCCAATAATGACATTATTGGGTGTGAAGTAGCCATTAAGGTGGATTGATCTTCATCCCGACGAGATAGTGCATCAGCCACTAGATTTTTCTTCCCAGCTTTATAGTCAAGCAGAAAATCAAAACCAAGTAATTTGCTGAGCCAATGCTGCTGTGGCGAGGTAGTAAGCAGCTTTATAGTCAAGCAGAAAATCAAAACCAAGTAATTTGCTGAGCCAATGCTGCTGTGGCGAGGTAGTAAGGCGTTGCTCAAGCAAATACTTTAAGCTATAATGATTAGTGTGTATTAGGAATTGTCTTCCCCATAAACAAGGATGTCAATGAACCACCATTTTGGCCAATCCAATTAATTCCCTCTTATATACAGCTAGTTTATGGTGTCTTGTTGCCAATTTGTGGCTGAAAAAAGAAATGGGGTGGCTGCCTTGTTGAAGCACTGCCCTGATGCCTACACTTAAAGCATCACATTCTATTATAAACTCTGCATCAAAATTTGGAAGTTACAAAACATGGGCCTGCGATAAGGCATTTTTAAGTATTTGAAAGGAAATGGTAATCTTTGAAGTCCAATGAAAATTATATCTTTTTAACAAACTTGTCAAGGGACTAGCAAGCTGCCCATAATCACGAATAAATTTTCTGTAGTACCCTACTAACCTAAGAAAACCTCGCAAAGCCTTAATGGAAGCAGGTTGCGGCCAGTCCAAGATGCTTAAATCTTGGAAGTGTCAACAGCAACACCAACAACACTAATGACATGACTGAGATAAGCCACTTGCTCTTCACCAAAGGAACATTTCAATCTTTTAAGGAATAAATGGTGTGAGCAAAGTAACTGAAACACTATACGAACATATTGTAAGTGCTCCTCCTATGTTTTGTGGCAAATTAAGGTGTCGTCAAAAAAACCAAAACGAATTTTCGTAAGTAAGGTTGGAATACCTCATTCATTAATGCCTAAAAAGTGGACGGGGCTTTTGTTAGGCCAAATGGCATGACCAGAAATTCGAAATGGCCATGATGGGTCCAAAAAGTTGTTTTCTCCACATCTTTAGCCGCCATGCGAACTTGAAAATATCCTGATCTCAAATCTAATTTTGTGAAGTATTACCATGAAGTTCATCCAATCACTCATCCACTACTAGAATTGGAAACTTATCTTTAATTGTTCTAGTATTAAGTTCCCAATAGTATACACAGAAACGCTATGTGCCTTCCCGTTTTTTAACATGCAAAATTGGTGAGGAGAAGGAGGAATAGCTCGAACGAATGATTCTTTGACGAAGCATTTCCTCACACTGTTTCTCAATCTTGCTTTTCTGGAAATGAGGATACCGATATGGTCTAATTACGATAGGTGCTGAACCAGGAAACAAGAATATACGGTGATCACATGAACTAATAGGAGGCAATCCCTTAGGTTCCTGAAACAAGTCAGCAAAATTTTCAAGTGCCTCATTCAAGAGTTGTAATCTCGGTCTATGGTTAGGTTGGAGCCCCCGTTAGGTGATTTGTCTTTTGTCCAATTTGAAACATGTAGTAAGTGTTGCAAAATCCCACCAAATAGGACCCAATGTCATTAACCATCGTATTCCTAAAATCACATCAAACCCATCTAGTAGAATGGCATATAAATCAACAAGAAAATTTTCACCTGATACGTTTGTAGTCTCTTTGCATGTGTCCATACTAGGGATCTTCTCTCCATTTGCAACTACAACTTGTATCGCACATTAGGAATCGAGGGTTGCTCCCAATTTTTGTGCTGCAATTTTACTAATGAAGTTATGGGTGCTACTGGAATCGATTAATATTGTGATAGGGCAACCTTTGATGTCAGCTATTAACTACATAGTTCGGGAATGTTGGAGACTGGTGATGGCATGTAGTAAGATGGCTAGTTCCCTAATTGCTGTACTCTCCATCTCGTTTTCATCTCCATCTTCTAATTCAAGCCAAAACAATTTTTACATTGGTGAACGAATGTGTATGGTTTATCACAATTATAACAAAGTCCCTCTGCCCTCCAATTAGCCAATTCGGCTCTCGATTTTTTTGACAAAAGGAGTGGATATACTTCCGCCACTAAAAGCTAGTACAGTTGTTCCACCTAAACTTGTAGTTGGTTTGGTTTCAACTTGAGTTGGTGCAGCAAGTTTGGAGTTGTTCCAGAAGTTGCGTCAGTTGCTACTGACTCTTATTAATTGCTGTTTCTTCTCAAAGGCTCTTGCTAAATTCATGAAAGTAACCAAATTGGGTGGGTCCTGCATCTTTACATCCAAATGGATCACCTCAAATAACCCTGTAGTAAAGAAATCGACCTGTTGATCTGTACGAACTGAATCAGCACGGGCTAGCAAACTCTGAAACTGCTTCTGATACTCTTCCACTATTCCTGACTGCTTCAAGTTAATCAATTCTCCAAGAGGATTACCTCTTAGCAGTGGCCCAAATCTCATGTTGCAGTATTCTTTAAAGGAATTCCAACCCAGATGTGTTTCTTGATGTTCTAACTTGTAAAACCACAATTGTACCTACCCTATCATATGAAATGTTGTGAGGCTGACCTTCTTTGTTTCAAATGTCTTTTGATTAAGAAAAAATTACTCACCGTGATGGAGCCAAATTAGGGGGTCTTCTGAACCAACATACGTTGGAAAATTCCTAAGAAGCACAGACATGAACACGGACACGGACACGGGACACACCAACTTCTAAAATTTGGTAGACACTGACACAACTTATATATATAGATTATAAAATTTAGAATTAAGAAAAAAATTCAGAATTCATATTTCAAGACTTCCAACATCTTGATAGTTCATACATATTTGGTACTTTATAAACCTCTCTAAAAAAACATGGAACATATATTTCATTAAGCAATTTGTCTACAATCTTTTATCCAAAAGTAGAATTAGTCATTCATATAGGTATTTACAACAAAAAATCTAAGTAAAGTATCCACCCTCTAATCACTTTACTCTCAAACATTAGCATTGCTTTCATTAGCAAAGATCATACTCTCCAACTCTAGTTCATCAAGTGAAAGATTGGCAACTTCAAAGATTCCATGATCATCATCAATTGGTGAAAACTCATCTCCTACAATATCCCACATCATTAATTCTCCTTGTTTGTATTGTGAAGATTTTCTTGAAAGGAGTCGCAAATTAATATGAATGTATACTAAATTCTCAGCACGCTTAGGTTTGATCTTGTTCCTTTTAAGGAAGTGAATAAAAGAATAAGTACTCCAATTTCTTTCACATCAAGATGAAGACGATGGTTGTCTAAGTAACTTGAGAGCAATATTTTGAAGAATTGGAGCATGAACAACATGAAATAGCCACCAAGATTTTGCATCAAGGATACCTCTATCATTTATGGAGTCATAATCTTCAAATCCTTGTCTACCATCCAAAAAATTAGCAAACTCAATGTTCACTTTTCTCCGATCTCCTACATCAATAAAGTACCTTTTCAAATATTTCAATCTCTCATTGGTGAGCTCCACATCTTGATTTAGTGGAACTCGTTTTGAGTCTTTACTCAACCATTCATGGCTATAATACCTATATAGTTGTAAGAAAAAATGTTATAAATTATTCATCATCAATTAGCATTTATTTATCTCTAAAAGAAAAGAAAGGATCAAAATTTGAATAATTACCTTGGATTCAAAGAATGAGCTAAACAATGAAGAGAGGTACTACTTTTTGTCCAACACTCAATTAAGATTTGGACGACCACTTCATAGAAGGTTGAAGATTCATTGTCATCCTTTCTTTCAAAAAGATATATGGCCTTTCTTACTTTTTCAATCATGGAATCCTACATTTCATACACCAAATGGAGAGTAGATGCATCCGTACCTGTGCTTCTTAAAACATCATAGCTAGGATTGGTGAAAGAAAGAATGAAATTTATCTTTTGCCACCAACTATCACTCAATAACTTCTCTTTGACAAATTCAGCTTTACCAACTTCACCTTCCTTGTAAGCAGACCATTTTTCACTTATCATCATCTCTTGGAGTCCATGTTTGAGAAGTTTAATCCACTTCAATATCACTACTGTAGAGGCAAATCGAGTAGGAGCAACATTAAGTAACTTCAATGAAGCAAACTCATTAAAGATGGCAACCTCATATGGTGATTAACAATGAAGTTCTTAATAAAAAAATATCGACATCAATTTGTGAAATCCAAGAACATTCTTGATACACAAGATTGTTCCTTTCTGTATTCTTAGCCGTACAAATGCTCTGTAAGGTTAAGAGTGTGGATAACACAAGGAGTCCAAAAAATAGTTGGAAACTATGTCTCAATCATTAAACTAGCCGCCCTACAAATTGGTGCGTTGTTCGTTACAATTTGCATAAAAACCAACTTCCATAATCACATCTTTCATTTTCTTGGCTATAAAATCCTTATCCTTGATATTATCGAAGCAATCAATTGCTTTAAGAAACATTGGCCCACTTTTAGTCACAACCATAAAGTTGAGAAGAGGTCTTCTTTGTGAATCACTCCACCCATCACGTACAATGCTCACTCCTTTTAGATTATATGTATTCCTTATAGGTTGAAGAAGCTTCTCAACATGTTCTCTTTCTTTGTCAAGTAAAGTTTTTCTTAACTTGTTGTAGCCTGGAGGAACAGAACCACTAGTATAATTATTAGTGGCAAAAGAGAAAGCTTTGATGAAATGAGGATTCCTTGCAATATGTAAAGGCAATCCTGAAGAGTAAAACATTCTAGCAATCTCAAGATCTAAATTTTCTCTAGCTTGCATGTTGAAAACATCCTCTATAGGTTTCAATGTTGCCCTCCTCTTTCTTAAATCAAAACTACTAGTACATGATGCTTCACCAGTTGAGAAATTTTGAGATTGACTAGATAAGGGTGGAAGAGGGATAGGTCTTGCCTTAGAATTTTCAATCAACAATGTAGCTTCATTGTCAATTTTTTTAAGTTCTATCACCTTTGAGGATGGAATGTCACCACAAACTCGAATTCCCTTACGTGACAATTTCAACAAGTGCACCCTAACCTTAGTGTAAGAACCTCTGAATGAGCTATGGAAAAAACTACACTCAAACTCAAAGTTTCCACCACCCTCTATATTATTTTTCTTAACCACATATTTCCATATTGGTTTTTCTGGATTTTCTTGTTCAACACCACTACTAGAAGCCATGGAAAAAGGAGAATAGTGGATTGAAATTTGAAATACCTAATTAAGATATCAAATTATATTAACAAACAAGTAAAGAATATCAAGAAACAACAAAGTGTTATTAAGTCAATGAAGAAAGTAAGAGCTTGTGCGTGACAAAGAATCTATTCACTGGAAGATCTATTATGTCATAGATGATAAATCGATTATTCAATTCTTCTTATATAGCGTGAAAATCTAACACATGGTATAGAAAAAATTTTTCAAACTTTCAGTTCCAAAATTTGAAAAGAAAAATGATCAAGTAACCATCTTTAGCCTAGCCAAAGTTCAAGATAGGGGAAAAAACAGACGCATAGGTTTAATGGAGGGTAGAAGTTTAAGCAAAACTCGTCCCGTAGCTGCAAACTTAAAAACTTTAATTGAACTCTAGAGAAAAACTAAGACAGACTATTTGCATTCTGAAAACACTTTGTTAATGAACATAATTGTAGATAATTAGCAGTGGCGAGCTAAAACTACAAATGCAAACAAAATTGCAGACACTCATCTTTGAATCATCTTTGGTTAAGAACCTAAGATTTAAGAACCACTATAGAAGAAACTGTAGATGAGTATATCGTGACCCAAAGGTGACTGGCGATGCTTCATGATGGTGACAGGTCGATGTCGGTTGGAAAACAACGAGGAGCGACAAGCGCTTGAGGGCCAGTGACAGCTTCTACTGAAATGGGTGAGAAAGCTAGGGACCAAGATTTGTGACAGGCATAAATCGACGGGGACATAAGAACAAGGAATTTGAGAAGTTCTAACAATTATATTTTTCTTAATAAGGAAGACTACCCATGTCAACTAGATAAGTTTTGAATAATTCATAAAAATATTACGAGCCGTCTCCAGCCGTGTCCGAGCCGTCTTCATTCTTATTGTTTGTTTAAGGTTTCCCTTTTTTGTTTAGTAACCTAGACTTCACTGGAAGATTTAATATGTCATAGATGATAAATCGATTATTCAATTCTTCTGATATAGCGTGAAAATCTAACACATGGTATAGAACAAAAATTTCAAACTTTCAGTTCCAAAATTTGAAAAGAAAAATGATCAAGTAACCATCTTTAGCCTAGGCAAAGTTCAAGATAGGGGAAAAAAACAGACGCATAGGTTTAATGGAGAGTAGAAGTTTAAGCAAAACTCGTCCCGTAGATGCAAACTTAAACTTAAACTTTAATTGAACTCTAGCAAAAAACTAAAACAGACTATTTGCATTCTGAAAACACTTTGTTAATGAACATAATTGCAGATAATTAGCAGTGGCGAGCTAAAACTACAAATGGAAACAAAATTACAGACACTCATCTTTGAATCATCTTTGGTTAAGATCTTAAGATTTAAGAACCACTATAGAAGAAACTGTAGATGAGTCTATCGTGACCCACAGTGACTGGCGATGCTTCATGACGGTGACAACTCGATGTAGGCTGGAAAACAACGAGGAGCGACGAGCGCTTGAGGGCCAGTGACAGCTTCTACAGAAATGGGTAAGAAAGCTAAGGACCAAGATTTGTGAGAGGCATAAATCGACGGAGACAGAAGAACAAGGAATTTGAGAAGTTCTAATAATTATATCTTTCTTAAAAAGGAAGACTACCCATGTTAACTAAATAATTTTTTGAATAATTCATAAAAATATTATGAGCCGTCTCCAGCCGTGTTCGAGCCGTCTTCACTTTTGTTGTTTGTTTAAGGTTTCCCTTTTTTGTTTGGCAACCTAGACTTCATTTTTATCTTGACTTGTGTATAGGAGTGCTCCGTAATTGAACCTTAGTGCAGGGTACATGGAGTAAAAAAATGAAAAAATACAGAAGTGCTAGTTATAATCCACATTTTCTCAGAATAATAGTTACTGTGGAAGATTCAAGTCCATTTTCTAGTTTATCAGATGGACTTTCTTCTTTGTTGATTTGGTGCAACCTTAATATTTTACCACTTATGACTCAGTGCTTACGGGGGAATTAAACTGGGAGATCTTTATGCAGATGAATTAAACATCGTTAGGTTTGTTCTTGCCTGGTTTAACATTATCATCTTTTTTCTTGGGAGTCATGTCATCTTTCCTGGTTTAACATTATCATCTTTTTTCTTGGGAGTCATGTCCGTCTATATAGCAGGAAAAGTTCTCTCCACAGTTTATTATCTCTCTGGTTTCAATCATCTCTTAAATTCTGAAATCTAACTTCCTCTTTTAAATGAGGGAAATCATTAATTATATCAAAAAGATCTTGCAGGTACAAGAAAAACTTTCTGGAACTTGTTCCTTGTTGATTATGACTATCTGTTTAATGTTGCATTCACTTTATATTGCAGGTCAGAAACTGTTTGATTTAGCTGGGAGTCCAGCATATGTTGCCCCAGAAGTTTTGGCTGGAAATTATTCTGAGAAGGTCGATATTTGGAGGGCTAGTGTCCTCTTACATAATCTTTTGGTTGGTGTTCTTCCGTTCCAAGGAGTCTTAGTGGAGGCTGTTTTCGAGGTAATCAAGAACGTAAAACTTGACTTTAACAAAGGAATATGGGAGCCAATCTTAAAGCCTGCTAGGGATCTAATGTCAAGAATGTTGACAAGGCATGTTTCAGCAAGGATAACTACAGCTGAAGTACTATGTAAGCTGCTAAATTCCTAATCGTTGCAAACTTTAGATTTTGACTGAATAGTGTGCTATTCAGTTTCACAAGGTTGAGAGCCCTTGTACCTGTGTGTACATGTTTGATTAATATATTAAATGTGCTAACAGTTTATTGATCGTCCGACCAAAAATATTTCTCACCCTTTGTTTGCATCGTCATTTGTGCGTATGTGATAATTGAATCTTTTCCACTACGTGGTGCTAACTTTTGCAGCTTTTTCTTATTTGTCATTGGGGGTGTTTGGATATCAGCTGATCAGCCAAAATTAGCTGTTTGACTTAGTCAAACAGCTAATAAATGTATTTGGTTAATTAGCTGGTTGGGTTGAATCAGCCAACCCAACCAGCCAAAACCAATCAGCTACGGAGACCAGCGTTTGGGATAATCCTAAACTCTAAAAGTCATGTTTGCCCTAAACGTCTTCGATCTCGTCTCTCTCGTTTCCTCCCGAAAGTCTCGCGTATCTCTACTCTTCGTAACCAGCTGGGAATCGTCGACAGCCGACATCAGCATGATCGAAACTAGACGGAGCTCCTCCAACAAGCGTCCTCTCTGCTCTTCCTCGTCCCCTATTTCTCCGCCGAACTACTTCAAACGATCAAAGGTTTGTGTTTTCGTGTTTATGCTTAATTTTTGGTGGTTTTCTTGGGTTTTTGGTTTTAATTGCATGACTGATTGAACCCTAGATGGCGGCGGTTACGACTGAGGCGTCATCGACCGATCGTTGTTGTTGAAGTCGAGGACGAGGACGTGGACTCTCTGCAATCATAGGTGCGATATTAGATCTATATGGGTTTTGTTTTCTTTTGGCTGAAATGCTTTTGGGATTTTAGTTGAAACCGAGCGATCCTTGGTTTGTTTCTTCAGTATCCCAGTTACCTCTTCACGTACGGTTACCGATTCCATTTGATCTTTTTAAATTAACTGTCAAAACCCTAACTTGAAAACAGCTTATTTGGTCTTTAAGTTATGTTTTTCAATTTCTGTTATGGATTCATGTTCAATCAATGAGTTGGGTATTCAAGCTTTACAGTTCTTCTGCAATGGCCCTGTTTTTCTTTGTCCATCAGTTTCAAAAACTTCTGCGTCAACTGACTTGATGACAACTCAAGATGTTTTTTATGTTCGGTTTCAGGTCATTAAAGACAACGACATCCATAACATTGTTCTGTCATATTTGTTTCATAATTGCTATAAGGAAACCATGGAAGCATTTGTTGCTTGCACTGGAATCAAGCAGCCTAAAGACAACCTGGAGGACATGAACAAAAGAAAACGTAATGCCATTTGTGATTCCTGATAAAAATTGAAGTTTTCATGATTTTAGTTGGTGGCCATAGTGTCTGACTGTGCCTAGTAATAGAAGCAGATAATCTTCATAATTATGCTTCTATTCATGAGAAACGAAAGATTTTTCATTCGTGATACTGAATATGATTCATTATTTTACAAATGCATATACCTGTCGTGGCTATGGTGTCTCATTTTTTGTTGTTAGACATACTTTACAACCAAGAGAATCAACAATGCTTACACACACCTTATGACCTTAATTTTGCACAAGAGTTGTTAGAACAAGTAGGACTCTGAGTGGCATTCTACGTTATTGAATTATCTGAGGTTCTGTAATAGAGAATTTTGGTAGTTATTCTTTCTCATTTGACCCAAAATGCTCAGATTGATTGCTTTTCTTCAATCCTTTATCAATTTGTTGATAACCACTTATTCTGTGCTCAGAAATTATTCATTATGCACTGGAGAGGAATGGTCTGAGGGCCATTGAACTAACGGAGCTGCTGGATCAAAACTTGCTAGAGAATAACCAGGATTTGTATTTTGATCTTTTGAGTGTTCACTTTGTTGAGCTTGTTTGCTCTAGCACATGTTGAGCAATTTTCATTGAAGTTGTGTCTCATAAGTCCTTATTAGTGTAAATACTTTCCTTAAAATTGCAGCACAGAAGCTTTAGAGTTTGTTGAAACCAAGTTGACCCCATTTGGGAGGGCTCAGAAATATGTTGAAAAGATTGAAGTATGTTCCTTCATGGGGCTTTAGATGTGTATAATGTACTCAATCAAGTTCATTTTTAGATAATGAAAGTATGTTTAGTCTTATTCCAGGATTGCATGGCTCTGCTTGCTTATGATGATTGAGTACATGACAACAGTTTGACAATATAAAACAACAGTAAATGACAACAGTTTTCATATACAGCA
>JANIHY010000006.1:12792010-12803852 GCA_027479065.1 Erythroxylum brevipes | reverse complement strand
GTAACCTTCCCGAAAATGCCCTTATAAAATTTTACCCTACAATTTCCATTTAAACCATATGTAATCTCAATTAAACCAAAATTATCCAATAATACTTCCAAAGAAATCAAATTAAGGCATAAACTCTTAATTAACATAACTCATGCTGCATAATATCATAAAAAAAAATTTGGGGCCTAACAATTCTATTACCGCTTTATCAAGAAATTTTCATAGATAGCAAGACCTTTAATGAACTTTTTAGTAAAAGAATTGCCATTGTGTTTTGGTAATAATTGTCTATTTGCGATTGATTAATTAAAGAAGTCACTGACATCAGGACCAATCTTAACGTCACTAGATTGGGCACTCGTATTTGAATTCATGTATGACGTTAGCAATCATATCGTGGGTTTCATGTTGGGCTAAAGGAAGGATAAGAAGTTGAATGCGATATAATACATAAGCAAGACATTAACTTCATCTTAGAATGTACAGTAACTTCGTCTTATAATGTACAATAACTTCATCTTAGAATGTATAGTAACTAAGACAAAGTAACATTACAACTTGTAATGCTCATATCTCTCAGCTCCGATATCTAAAAATTTCATACTTTATATAAATGAAAAGCTAGAAAGATAAGTTACAACTTTCATGAAGGCAGTTTTATCAAAATCTCTTTATCAGCCCAGAAAATTCATAGAATTTTCCGATCAAAAATCCAACTCTGCACTGCTATTCATTCCCGAAATTTTCAAACTTCAAAATTTCAAAAACTAACATTTCAAACTTTTATTTCTAGTTTTTCTACTCCATTTCAATCAACTTATTCACTATAAATTCGTACTACTCCAAAAGGTACAAGTTTAGTAAAAAAGATCATCAAAACCTAAAATTCATAATCAACTCATTCATGCTTTGTTACTTTTTTGTATTTTCAACTTTCATGCTCAAACACTATTCTTCCTCTCAACTTCCATTTACACAATCTTTCTCACTCTAGACCATCATTCTTACAATTGTTTTTCAACTCAAAAACCATTTTATTGGTTATCTTCTAACACTGACATATTCAAGTACATTCATCAACAACTTACTACATTCACTACCTTAGTCTTGTATATCATTTCAAATTCAAGAATTCTTCTTTTCTTCACTCATAACTAATCACTAACAAATTTTCATTTAATAGTTCTAACTTCCAAGAAAAGTACGAGGTCCAACATTTTTCCCCTCTTAAAGAATTTTGTCCTCAAAATTCTTACCTAAGTGATCAAACAAATGAAGGAAAATGATGTCTTATGCTTTTCTCAATCTCACAAGTAACTTCTTCACTCGCCTAGTTTCTTCCAAATGACCATAGTCAATAGCCTCACTCAATCTTTCAATCACTTATTTAATCAATCACTTTCTTAACTAATTCCTCATTATATAAATCTCAGATTACTTAAAATTTTTCACTTCTTGAGTTGATAACACCAATATTATATCATGTCAATATCTCTGAACATACTCATGTATATCACATTAAAAATCTAGGACATCTTCATTGGTAAAACTAATTCATAAGTCAATGGTTCGGTTCTTAATAACTTTATATGGACTAATACAATTCAAGTTTAATTGGTTCCTTATTCTAAACTTAGCACATTTGCACTCAATCTAAACACACCTTGGGAAAGTGATATTCTCATAAACATTTCAACCTTTACTTCATATCTTCGATGTTGATCCACCAACTACTTTATCTTCTGAAACCACTTAGGTTCTAAAACTGATCAATTTCACTTATCAACATCCTTTCCAATCAATTTTGGCCTTCAATCCTTTTTAGGCCTTAGTCATCACAACACAAAAGCGAACGACTCTTCTATCTTGTAACTCCTCTCACGATATTCTAATGAAATCACTATGATAATGATCATCTTTATCAGTACATATACTTCTCGATATTTGGATACGGTATTATCATTCTTCCGATTCAACTCAAAATTCCATATTCATTTTCAATTTCCTTGATAAGATTCATAGATTCTGAGTCCTCAGTTTGGACTCTTTTGAACTTTCCATGTAAAACTGCTCTTTACATTCAATGACTAGATGTACTTCATTTTTTGCTCAAATCCTATGCTCTTAATTATACTATATTTGGTAACCACAATATCTGAATTTGTACTATTCCATTATAAATTTTTCTATTCAATGTATCATATTACACACTACCTTTACTAGTATAGCACTCATCTGTACATTCCTTTTGAACTCAATAACTTCCTTAAACTTACAAAATCTGTACATTCCCAAAAATGACTCTGCACATCGAATGTCTCCAAGACTTCAAAGCAATTGCCATCATAGCACTTCTAAACCATATACCAAAATCAACTCATAATACTTTAATTGTCTCATGCATACCAAAAACTAATTTATACTGTTACAACAGATTGTATCTTAATCTCTAATGTGAAACTTCATTATATATGTATTGCATAATTTCCAAATCCAAATGGCATAATTAACATTGAGGTTATAGTTCCTCAAAATTCTTCTTACATTCATCATTCATCCAGCTTACACATTTTCCTCAAATGTTCAAAAGTATTCTTCTTGACTGTTCGAATACATTCAAGATCTCATCCATGATCATTGTCACTAATTGATTTGATTTTACTCAGATCACTTAATTTTTTTACTTCATGATACGGTCAGGGCATTGATAACTCCAACAGATATAACCCAATTTTCTTGTGCTGATAATTAATTCTTTCAATTCCTTAAGTGACAAATTTCTTAATAAAGGTAATATTATCTCATGTCATTTTCATTTTCCCACTTGACTTCTTTTCCCCTAACGATTTTCTCTTCTCATCAGATTCCCTTTAATTCACATCGACGTATTCAATGCCTATTCAATCGTACTAGTTCCTCCACACATTTCAATTTATTTGAATACTTCACTTTGTGTGTTGGTGTCACATTCCTCAAATTCCATTGGTATATCCCATACATATTTACATAGATTATAATGTGGACCTATATTCTCCTCTCATTAGCAATAGTGTCACCTCGAATTTAAAATCCACTCTTATAGTTGGATACTTTACATGAAACAAAATACATACTCTTTTTCAATAGCATATTCAACATCTCCTGCTTGAGTCTCTGTTAGGGATAGGACTCCCATACTCACTTTTGAATCATTACATATTCGTTTTCAATTTGTTTCTTTATTGATCACTCTTAAACTAAATTGTCTGATCAACTTAACCCAATTTAGGGAAATTCTTCTTTGAAAGAAGATTCCTCGCTACAATCATCAATAATGTTCATGAAATCCTTATCAATCAACTATTTTTCATAATTACCTATCAGTCAATCTCAGTACCTCAAGAAGATCAATTTCATTATTCTTAATATCTTAATAAGACTAATTTATACCATAGCTTACATGATCAGGACACCCCTTAATATAAGGCTTAAATGAGATACTAAACAATTTCATCTACTCTAATATCTTGGCATATATCACCAAAATCATTACATCTTATCTAGAAATGTATTTATGTCAATTCACCAATTAGTAGCTTATGCTAAAGATACTTTAATCCCATTTAGTTCTAGATAACTCTTCTCCTTTTGTGCCAGTCCTCGATTGTGAGGATTATGCTATAATCGTGACCTTCTTCTTTCCCTTTTTTTTCAGGTCCAAGTTCAACCTCTCAGGGTCACTTTTCACTCGGCTCATACTCTTTGTTCTCACCATTTCTACTTATATTCTTATTTTTAGAAGTCCTTCAACTTTTCTCTACTCTCATTCTAACCTGAAATCCTATCTTATAAGCATTTCTAACTTTCCCCTAATATCTTCTTATACTGATTTACCAACTCTTATCACAATACTTACATGACTATTTCGATTCCAAATTCATCCTTTTTACGATCATAACAATTTTATGATTCCATTTCATTCTGCCTGTACACTGTAGTCACCTATAACGTATCCAAATATCTATCTCATATGTACTCAATCATATTATTCTCCAATTCATCCACAAACTTTCCTCATCTTACATTATAACCAAACACCATTCTTCTTATCGTTTTTATTAGTCCAAACTCTTAACGAAAATTCACAAATGTAACTCATACGGTGGCAATTATTGGGATTCTATACTTATTAGTACCCTTCTCTAATGGTGAGAAATCAAATGTAGCAGATCCTTGCAAAACTCCTCGTATTCTTTTACGAGGTGACACTTTACTCCTTCAATAAAACACTAATGTTTCAACTAACTTCCATTTTTAATCTTATTCCCTACATAAATGTGTGATATGCATGTCACTTAATGTAACACATCAATTCCCAACACACAATTAGTCACATAGCCTACCAATTCATAACACTATACATTCCGAGCCTAGGAAAAACCTAGTCGCTCTGATACCAAATTGTTGGACACCATTTTCGGAGCCCAAATATATGAAGACAAAACGGAACCCGTCATCCCATAATGGTGGCATGCCCACAAAAGTTGAACATCAAACAATTTAAAATTTTGAGAGTCACATGCCAAAATCTAATTATATTTCATAAATGAACTCTAAGGGAGTTTATACAAGTTCATTTCAAAAATACAAAATACAAAAAATGCTTATGCTTAATACAATTTAAATGCTTATGCTTAAAATGATTCTAAATTACAAAATTTCCTAAATTAACTTCATTACAAAACTCTCTGTTCTTGGTGTTTGCCAAACTTTGCAAGGATCGCTAATTTTCTCCTTCTGCACCTAAGGAGGGAAGCGTGGTGTGAGCTACACAGCTCAGTGGCTAATATGTTTATAGCTATTGGCAACGAGCTACACAATCAAACAGACATATACTTCATATATTCATATACATTTAAATATCATTGGGCTAGCAAATCAATCATTCACAATTTAACTTCGCCACTCATAGTTCGACTTAACATCATACAAAAGATGTCAAGTGTAGTTAATCATCAAATCATAACACTCAATCTTGCATCATAACTTGACATATCAGAATGCAAATGCACGCATAAATAACTCGAGAGTTCTGTGGAGCGAAACAGATAAATTGAAGTTTAAACCGTGAACAAAACAAGTCTGATTTCTCAAGATCTCGTGGCCTCAAGCGGGCAACCGGGAGAAGGTTATATGTCAACGTGCATATGACTAACAAAACATTACTCTCTTGCCCAACCACAAACAAATTTATGCTCAATTTAGTCGATCATAAATTTCATATTCTCATGCTTTTTCTTCTTTCCATTTAATTAAAATGCCATGATACAAGGCACAACATAATCATGCTCATAATTCAATTCACAATGTTATGACCTTTTTCAAGGTATAACATGGTCATAATTCATCATACAAAAAGCCATTCGTCTTTCAAGGCATGACATGATAATGAATCATCATACGTTTTTCATACAATCACATTCATTCAATCTAATAAATTTAGCACATATTCCCACATAAGACAATTTATTCATTTCATACAACAACCATAAACATATTACTCACCTAATTTTTGCTAAAATTCCAAGCTCAAAATTGCCTTTCCTCTTGCTCTTGAGTAAGGTTTTCCCTTCAAATAAACCAATTTCTTTTTAATCTATATTCAATGAAAGTTCATAAACTTCAAGAATCAAAGAAATGCTAAAATTGAATTTAAACCTAACCTACCCATAGTTTATCTAAGTTAGAAAAACCAAAACCCTAGCTTAGAAATCCAAAATCAAGTTGATTTCATCTTCCTCTTCCTTCTTCCTTCATTTCTAATACAAACCCTAATCTTTATTTAATCCCCTTTTGAATCTAGCAAGAAGAAAGATGAAATCTTACCTCCAACAAGTTGATTTCCTCTTCTTTTTCTTCTTCTTCTTCTTCCTTCCAAGTTTCCTACAATCTTCCGTCTTCTCTTTATACTTCTCTCTCTTTTTCATGACATTCTCTCTCTTTTCTCTAAAATTTTCATTCTTCTCTACTTATCCTTCCATTCAAGTTTTTCTTCTTCATTTATAGGCAAGACAATACTTCTTCTTCTGATTATGCCCTTAATGATTGAGAAATGTCCTATTTGCCCTTCCATTTATGCCTTATATCTTTTATAGTTAAAAGTCTTGCCAAACCCTTGAATATTCTAACATAACATTTTCTTCTAGAAAAATCTTCTATATTGTTTTACGTTTACAATGACACCAAAAGCATTCAATTTGGTTCAATAGTGTGAAAGTTATATTCCAATATCTCCGGCCTGCTTTTATTCCGAAACAATACCCTATACTTAACTTCTATACCAAACTTGAAACTCTTAGAGTCCGATTCATAATTTGATTTTCTTCATATAATTTGTATAATTATATTTCTAGTTTACTTCAAATAAAAAATCATCTCATTTGGAACTCTACATATCAAGATATCATCAAAATACTGAAATATGTTCAGTAAAACACCCAACTCATATTCTTCCAACCAAACCCCTCATTTTTGTTCAATCAATATTTTTAAATTCAACACAAAAAGCTACCAATTTTCTTTCAGAGGAATAAAAATTCAATAGGAGTCTATTGTTTCAAGAATCACCTCATTCGAAGATCAGATGATGAAGTTATGGCCTAAAGAATCCAACATGCTTATGTCCTTAATCAATTTGTACCTCTCTTGGCGAAATTGCCATAACTTTTTCTATGGATGTCTGATTGAGTTCGTTCTTAGACCATTTGAAAGGAAACTTCTAGAGCTACAACTTTTATGAGAACACAAAATGAAATTCAGCCTCCAAAATGATCATAAATAGGATAGAATATGAAAATACAAACTAAGATGATGAACAGTAACTTCGTCTTAGAATGTACAGTAACTTCGTCTTAAAATGTACAATAACTTCATCTTAAAATGTACAGTAACTTTGTCTTAGTATGTAAAGTAACTTTGTCTTAGAATAAACATTACGTCATCTTAGAATGAACAGTAACTAAGACGATAACATCGTCTTAGAATGAACAATACATCGTCTTAGAATGAACACTAACTAAGACGATAACATCGACTTAGAATGAACAGTACAACGTGTAATGCTCATATCTCTTAACTTCGATATTCAAAATTTACAAAATTTATACCATTGGAAAGCTGGAAAGATCATATACAACTTTTATGAAGAACTTAAAATCCATTTATGCCTAAACTTCCAAATCAATGTGGCTGTCCCGAAAGTTTCATCCCAATCAGGACGATGCAACATTACAACTTGTAATGCTCGTATCTCTCAACTTCGATATCCAAAATTTACAAACCTTATATCATTGGAAAGCTGGAAAGATCATATAAAAATTTTATGATGAAAATTTTATCAAAATCTCTCTAGGTCAAACCAGAAAATTCATAGAACTTTCAAATCAAAAAATCCAACTCTCCATTACTATTCATTCCCAAAATTTTCATACTTCAAATTTTCATGAACTAACATTTCAAATTTTTATTTCTAGTTTTTCTACTCCATTTTAATCAACTCATTCACTATAAAATATACAAATTTAGTCAAAAAAATCATCAAAACCTAAAATTCATAATCAAGCTATTCATGCTTTGTTACTTTTCTGCATTTTCAACTTTCATGCTCAAACACTATTCTTCCTCTCAACTTCCATTTAGACAATTTTTCTCACTCTAGACCATCATCTTACAATTGTTTTTCAACTCAAAAACCATTATATTGGTTATCTCTAACACTCACATATTCAAGTACCCTCATCATCAACTTACTACATTCACTATCTTAATCTTGTATATCATTTCAAATTCAAGAATTCTCCTTTTCTTCACTCATAACTAATCACTAACAATTTCTCATTTAATAGTTCTAATTTTCAAAAAAAGTACGAGGTCCAACAATACTTATTCCTAATAAGGATTGGTAAAAGAGAACATGTATTGGTTGTTGAGCTACTAATAAAATAATTATAAAATAGGAGGAGTAGCTTAGATGGTAAAAAGAAAGTTAAAATGGTAAAATAACTAGATGAAAATATTTAATGACACATTGAAAGGGAAAATTAGGAATATACATCCAAAGCTAAGTGAGGGAGAAGGAAACTTATCTTTTTACCAGATGATTAGGTATGGCTGAACATGAGAAAGGAGATATTCTTAAATCAAAGAATATCTAAATTATAACTAATAGGAGACTATTCATTCCAAGTTATTAAATAATTTAATGATAATACTTATAAATTAGATTTTATAATATGATTCAACTTTTAATATTTCTAATTTAACTCCTTTTGATGTAGGAGATGATTAAAAGATGAATCTTTTCAATGAAAGATGAAATGGCAAAAATCAAGTGACCTTTGATCATTTGAGTTTGCCACCTAAACCAATTATGTGAACAAGAAATAAAAAGGCTTTAATATCTACTTAATATGGTCAGAGAAGTGATTATACATATGGAATTAAGAGAAATTAAAGAATAAGCATCAAGGTAAGGTTTTAGAAGACTAATGTATGAACGTGACCTTTAACATCGCCGTACATAAGTTCTTATAACTTGTTAGACAACTCATTAGAGAGACATGGTCACTAACATAAATATAGTCTAAATTGTGTCCACCTTCAAAACTTACGATAGATTTATGGTCTCTAACTATTGTTATAGCTAAGACCATACACTAATTTGCAATTACAATAAATCTATGGTCTCTAAGTACTGGCATAGCCAAGACCATACACTAATTTTCAAAGTTATAATAAGATTCACAATTTCCAACCACAAGAATATTCCAAAATATACCCAAATCTTTTGAGGTATAGAAAGGTCTACGATTTTTAGATATGGGAGTGGTCCAATCCCTTCCCTATGGTGTTAAATATTTATAGTTAACACAACTTAACCCACAATCGTGAACCAAATTGTGCCCAATCAAAATCCTAACTTTTACCTTAAGTTTGGAAACCATAATTTTATACTTTAGTATTTAAGAGTCTTTCTTTTCAGTTAGAGACATCATAAATCATTAATACAATAGCGAGATTTTTTTTTATTCTTAAAAAAACTTTTCAAACTTTAAGTTATTTACTTCTAATGTTCAAATCATCTTATAATTTTGGATCTAGTTCTTCATAACAACGAGTCAAGATTATTTTTATACCTTTAGTTTATGATTCCATATAATCATTGGGTCAATATTCTATCCTATCAAGTTTTACCTTCCTTGGAGATTAGTTGTGAATCAAGTATGTTGAATTTCAAGGTTTTGTCCTTAGTATGTATGAAAAGATGTACTAACGAACTAATGTCTTTTGACACTCTTCTTAATAGTAATAACAAAGATAGAAGTACTAAAGTTAGGTAAAGGATTTCACTTGACTTTTGCATTAACTTCTAACCTAGTAATTGAGTCATAAGGATTTAATATATTGTTGGCAATTTTGAATTGATTCCTTAATTGCTTAAAACGTATTGTTAAGCATATATGAAGATTCTAGTGCCAATCTACAATCAAGATTATCAAAGTAGCCAAAAAAGTATGAGGTTTGATCACATTCATTGCTCCACACAAATCCTATAGGAAAATCGAGTCAGTATCTGATCCTGACAGTAGTGGAATAATTACGAAAAAATTTTCGTAACCTTTAAAACCAGGATCTCTTTAATTATATAAAATGATTAACACATAAATTATAATAAAGTATGAATCGTAATTCACACCTTATTTTGAAGCTTAATCCTTATCTTGTCATATCCCTTAAATTGTTTCCAAAATTAATCCATCTCAACCACCGTAGTCGTACAAATATCCGTCCTCTAACAGTATCCATATAATGGGTTGAAAGAATACTATAACTCTTATACAGATGGTTAAGCAAGAAGGGCTAGCTCCATAGAGCTTAAGCCAATTTATAATAGGTTTTGGATGTTTTAGTAATTTTATTGAAATTAAATTCTAATTTCAGTTAAACTTTAATTAGAATTTCATATAATTCTAATTAAATGCCAATTATGTCCAAATAAGATCCAATATCTCATATTGGTCCTTATTTATTAAATATCTCATATTTAATCATAAAATTTCTCAAACTTGACAATCAAGTCCAACTTGATTAAAATATCTTTACTCTCTTTAACTCATTTTTTATGTGAGACCCATTAGGTTTCTTAATATGTTAACAATGATTATAAATTATAATTCATAATTCATAATTAGAATTAAAATTAGAATTAGAATTAAATAAATTAAAACTCCTATTAGTTTTACTTTAATTCTATAATTAAACAATTTATAATCTCTCTAATTAAACAATTTATAATCATAGATCAAGATTATCATCTAGCAATGCATTATGATCGCCCAAATATTTTGAAATGTTAAAGTGGTTTTGACTCACCTTTCAGTGTATGATTTTTCTTCGTATAATTCAATCATTTTATCATACAATGTTCCAATTAGACATAAAGTATAGAATTAATGTCAACTTTATTTTTAAGTCCAATCATATTAGTTCTCCGTCATTAGTTATCGATTCAATTAATGAGATTTGTAAATTATTTACAAATTATCATTCTACCTTTGCTAAGGATTTCTCAAATCAATAATAATCGAGAAGAAAGGAACATTCTCTTTAATTACTTTAGGGTGATGAATCCTATCTTGATCACCCAACTACCTCTACATAGTTCATGCTACCCGCAAAAGAATTTTGGATCGGCTTCCTAAGGACATTTGTTCCTCATCATCTAATGATTCTAACGCCACTGAAATCACTCAATTCGGATTAGAAATGAAAAAGTTATGCTCAAAATACTATCTAAAGAAAACAGTCAAAACTGACACTCTAATGACTTCATGTCAGAATTATAAAATCTTAGAGGCTAAATTGCCGATAGGTTCCTTCATAAAACTTGTAGATTTAAATCTCTAGTTTAATTTAAAACAAGAATCTCCTCGATATGATCCCTACAGCTCAAGATATTTTAAAATTAGTAAAATATATTTAGACTTTGTCAACCGATCGTCATACTTTGCTTTACACCACTTTTTACAATTTACAAGCAATACTGACCAGTCAGGTATAAAAAGATAGAAAATTTTCTTAGGAATCCATCGCTTCAAAAACCAGCTTAATCGGAGGTCTATGCAAAAAGTTATGGCCAAAATAAGGGAGAGGGGTCGGTCGGCCAAAAACCGACCCCAACGAGCGAGCTGTCCCAAGGGCGAGCGCTGGGCGCTCGGCAGCGTGTCGAACGACCTGCCCAGCGATCCGACCTATCAGACTTCAAACCCTCATAACTTTTGACTCCGAACTCCAAATTAAACACGGTTTGATTCGTTGGAACGCTAAGAGAAAAATATAAATTTTTTAAAAATGACTCCAAGACAAGATCGGTCACTAAGGAAACCAAAAGTTTACACTAAGTCCGATCGACTAGCTCTTCCTACACAGTACCATAACTTACAACTACCATAACTTTTGACCCAGGACTCCGAATTTAGCAAACCTGGTGTCTATCGAAAGGTAAAAGAATTATCTACAATTTTTATGAAGATCACCGACCTAAAATCCAAATCTATAAGGATCAAAAGTTAACTCAAAGCTTCAGCCTGAAATCTGCCATTTAGACAGCACCTGCATTTAATTCTAACAACTCAAATCTACCAATTTATACACCTTAAAATAGCTCGTAAAACATCCTGGAAAAGCTCTATAGCTCGACTAACACCTTCAACAAGTCTAAATGATCCTATTCAACATAAAACAACCCAGAATTTGCAGCACAACACAATATATCCAAAATTGACCTCATCAGTCCAAAATTTGCAAACTTCAA
>JANIHY010000006.1:12723096-12740099 GCA_027479065.1 Erythroxylum brevipes | reverse complement strand
AGCTCACTGGTTTACCCTCGTGTGGATGGTTTTTTCACATTGAACAACAAACAAGATGGTGATCGACTAATTAGGGATAATATATAAGTGCAAAATGAATCTTATAATTATGATCTGATTATAATTTCAATTGCAATATATAATTATCCCATGGACTTTATCATATATATCTAAACATGTACAAAAATAATTATCACTAAACTATATCCAAATCAATTGGTTGTAGGGTATAAACTAACAAATCCAACATCTTTTTAAATTGTATTGTGTATTTGTATTCATCTATCATTTCTCTGTATGGATCTTCATGAATTTGAGCAATAAAAGCTCTAACCATATGCTTTTAGTGAAAGGGTTGTTAAGGTTGTACCAAAATTGGAACATTTCTCTCCCACATTGAAAGAGTGAGGGACTTTCCACCTAGTTTATCTAATATAGTGTTTTATCAGATTTTGAATCAAGTCTCTTAAGGAGTATATGGATACCATACACGTGCACGTGCCTCCCATCCCAACGGGGTGTAGTGCTTGTGATATAAACTTTACGGGGCCCACTTGGTTTAATTTTTATTTTCAGTATGTTTTTAATGCTTGTTTTAGTTACTAAACTTTATTATTTTAACCTTATATTTTCCCTCTTCTCCTGAAATCTCTCTAGATTCCCTATTATTCTCACTCATACTTATGACTCTTGTAGAATAATTTCCTCTTTGTTGTTCATATATATCCAACCCCTATGTACAATGCAAACACACACAGAAATTATATCTCTTCTCTTCTCCATTTTTCAATTGTTTTCTAATAATCGGAGACAATTCCTACTCCGCCCTTTGGAGTGCATCGAAGCTGTTGGAGAAGGCATTAAGCTTAGGGTTGGATCTTATTGTCCTACTACACCATAGAGGGGGACTTTTCGACTTAAGGTTGTGGTTTTCATGACGCCTTTCATTCAGATAAGTTGTTCCAATTTTATTGTTATTTCGCTAACATTGGAGAAGGCATTAAACTTAGGGTTGGATCTTATTATCCTACTACACCATAGAGGGGGACTTTTTGACTTAAGGTTGTGGTTTTCATAACGCCTTTCATTCAGATAAGTTGTTCCAATTTTATTGTTATTTCGCTAACAATCTAAGTTGGAAATATGTTTTGTTCTTAGTGAAGTTTGTTCATTTGGGTATAAGTCATCGTTATTTCTACATTCAATAAGTCATCTGTGAATGAAACTAATGTATCTGTGCAAACCAATTCCAATATTCTCTACATAGGTTCTACCCCTCTCACCATAGCCCAGAAAATTGTACCTGACTTTACTAGATTAAAGCCTCTAAATGAGAGAAACTTCAAAAGGTGGTTTAAGAAAATTATGTTTTACTTTTAACAATTCGAAATTGATTATATGATGTTTCAAGATATTCCTAGTGATGACCTAAGACAACTAAGGATAAATGTACCATTAGAGGAGTGTTGCTCAATCATATGATTAACTTGTTTTTTTTATATCTATTATAAGTACAAAATTGCCAAGAAAATTTAGAATGCCTTACAAGTTAAATATGCGACCGATGATGCTGATACAAAGAAATATGTTGTTACTAGGTGGTTGAAGTTTTTTGTTGTTGATGATAAACTTGTTATAGATCAATTATATGAGTATGAAAACCTAGTTGTTGAAATCCTTACCAAGGGTATAAACATGTGTGAAATGTCCTTATTTAGAAACTACCTACCTCATAGAATAAGTATAAAAATCAATTGAGACATAAGAAGAAGGACATCAAGCTATATGAGTTGATAGACATCTAAGATTGAAGATGCCAACCATACACAAGATAAGGCCAAATCATTCAGCCCTGCCCCCTACTATTAAGGAAAATGTTATTAAACATAAAAACGCAAGTATCTTCGATAAGAATGGTGGACAAAACAAGTCTTTCAACAATAATAAGTATGGTTAGTTCAAGCACAAAAGGATTGATGGTGATTGTTGATGGTGCCATAAGCCAGACCATCCTATTGCTTTTTGCCAAGTTAGAATCAACCATAAGAGGAAAGGTCAAGGACAGAAACCACAATAGTTCGGGAAAGGAAACCAAAAGGGTTACCTATGGGGCAACTAGAAAAGTTTTATTAAGCCTCAAGTTAATTTGGTCGAAGCTACTGGTGGTGATGACGAGGAGATCATTACTGTTATAATGTCTAAAGTCAACCTTGCTAGACACTTGTTCGAGTGGATCACTAAAACAGGAACCACACACCACATCTACACCAATAATGACGCTCAAAGAGTTGAATGATGTTGCTGATGGTGAGTTCGTGTAGATGGGCAACTCTAGCAAAATTCCTATCCAAAGAGTTAGGAAGGTCAATCTCGAATTCACTTTTTAAAAAATTTTGGCTTTAAAAAATATTTTATTTGTTCCTGATATTCGTAGAAACTTGATTTTTGGTGCCTCACTTAACAAGACTGGTGTTAAATTTACTTTGGATTATGATAAGCTAGTTTTAACTAGGAATGGGAACTTTATTGGTAAAAGGTTTTGTAATAGGGGCTTATTTGTACTTGAGAAATGAATGCATCTACTTCTTCTACTTATATTGTTAAGTCTCTAAACCTATGGCACTCTAAACTTAAGCATGTGAATGTCAGGTCAATTAAAAAGATGCAAAGCTTAAACTTATTGCCTAACCAGATCACCAATGAAATGGAAAAATGTCAAGTTTTTATTAATGTTAAACACTCTAAGAAACCTTTTAAGTCAACGATCGAGAGAGAGTCACAATTTTTGGATTTGGTGCACACATATTTGGGTGATTTTAATAATTATGTGAGTAAAGGAGGCATGAGATATTATAGTACTGTTATGGATGATTGTTCTCGATTTGCTAAGGTTTGTTTATTGAAAAATAAAAGTGATGTAGAGGAAGTGTTTACAAAATACAAAGCTGAGGTTAAAACCAATTACAAAGGAGAATTAAAAGATTAAGGTTTGATTGAGGTGGCTCGTTTAGTAGTGATTTCTTTACTTATTATTATGGAAAATTTAGGATTGTTGAACTTTTAACCCCTTCTACATCTGAACAAAAAGGAATAACTGAGAGGAAAAATCAAACACTTAAGGATATGATGAATGCAATGTTGATTTCGTCAGGTTTACCTATCTTTATATGGCAGGAAGTTATTCTTTCATCTTATTATGCTCTAAATAAAGTTTCTCATACTAAACTAGATCAAACCCTTTATGAAATTTGGTTATCCACCTAAATTGAGTTTTTTAAAAGTGCAGGGGTGTCTTGCTAAGGTTACTCTACCTAAATATAAAAGGAAGAAAATTGGGCATAAGACCATTAGTATCTAGTACTTATGGGCCAATTGTGGAGTCCAGAGATGCAGTGTTCTTTGAGGATATACTTCCCATAAAAGTGAATATGTAAGCTCCCAAAGAATCTATCCCTAGTTCTTCTACCAATGATGACATAAAGGAAGAGGAAATTGTTGAATGAAGGAGAAGAAAAAGAGCTAAAGTACCCACCAGTTTTGTATCTAACTTTATTACTTCATATATAGTGGCAAGACCTAATGAGGTAGATAATGATTTTATAAGCACTCATATTATTAAGGAAGATCCCAAAACTTATGAGGGAGCAATAAGATATGTGGATGCTACCTTTTGGAAGGAAGCTATAGATAATAAGTTAGAGTCAATCATGTCTAACAAAACTTGGGTTTTTGTTGATCTATCTCAAGGTTGTAAGCCTTTGGAGTGTAAGTGGATCTTTAAAAATAAATTGAGACCTGAAGGAACCATTGAGAGGTTCAAGGCAAGACTTACAATTAAAGGCTTTAAACAAAAGGAAGGATTGGACTTCTTTTATACCTACTCTCTTTGTTACTAAAATTTCAGCTATAAGGATATTGTTTGCTATTGCCTCGGTATTTAAGTTTCATATGTATCAAACTGATATTAAGACAACTTTCTTGAATGGTGATCTTGATGAGGAAATTTACATGGTCCAGCCCAAGGGGTTTAGAGTGCCTGGTCAAGGGTAAAAGGTGTGTAAGTTGGTCAAATCTTTGTATGGACATAAACAAGCTCCCAAGCAATGGCATGAGAAATTTAAAAGGGAAGTTTTCAAACATGGTTTCACCTCTTCTGATTTTGATTCTTACATTTATATGAAATATGATACCACTGGATATGTGATCATAACTTTTTATGTAGATGATATGTTTATTTTTTATACTAGCTTATCTTTCAATGATCCTACTAAGAGTCTGCTAAAGTCTTCCTTTGATATGAAAGATCTTATAGCTGTAAACTTTATTTTAGGAGTCAAAGTTTATAGGACTGACTCTAATTTTAGGTTGAACTAAACTCATTATGTTGAGAAAAATTCGAAGAAGTTTGGTTAGTATAATGTTGAGCCAGTCAAGACTCCCTATAATGCTGGTGTTGCTTTAAAGAAAAATCTTAGTAACAATGTAAACCAAGCCGAGTATGCTAAAATTCTTGGTAGTGTGATGTTCTTGATGAACTATTCTTGTTCTGATATTGCATACTATATGACTAAACTTAGTAGGTATACTTATAATCCTAGTCAAGAGTATTGGAACGCATTAATTCGTTTGTTGAGATATTTGATAGGTACTATGCGTTATGGAATATTTTTTAGTGGTCATGCTTCTATATTGAAGGGGTATTCCGGTGCTAACTAGGTTATAAAGAGTGATGATATATACTCTACCAGTAGTTATATCTTTACTATAACGCTCCCAAAAATTCTTAACCCATAATTATCTAAATTGTTCCCAAAGAAAATCATTGATCATCAAATTCCTCATTAGTTTCAAAAGAAATAATTGTTTGTCAGACACAAAAATATTCTATAGAACACAACTACCTGAACTATCACAAAAAATATTCAATCAAACAACTTTACTCGATTAATTTGTTGGCCTACCCAAACTCCACTTTGTTAGTCCCATACACTAGATTATCAGCAATCTCTCGATCTCCTAAAAAATAGTGGCAAGGAGTGAGCTACCTACTCAGTAAAGGTAACCAATTGTACCCTTAAAATCAAATAACTCAATGTATATATAAATATATATTAAACTTAGTCAAGAGATTAAACATTCATATAATATGAAGATACACAACATTACTTAGTAAAATCCAAACAATTAACAAACATCTCAAAATTTTACCAAACAATGATTAACAAACATGTTAATTTATAACTACTATTTATGCTTTATCTCAAAATTAACTACATTGACTAACCCTGCTTAACTTAGTAGGTTTACATTCAGTGAATTGTCAGCTCATCTCAACTTATTATAGTCTCTCACCTGGTGAAAAAATAATTAAATATATAAATATCAGCACAAGTACCTCAATTTCTCAATCTCTCGTGGTATCCTGGTACTACTCTAGTATTTAGCCATCGGCACAAGATATCTCCAAGACTCAAGACATCTCGATACTACTCTAGTATCTAGCCATCAGCACAGAACATCCCCGAGACTTAGGATGCCCTGATATTTACTCCATGGATAGATACCTAGTCATCGATTGCTCATCTCTAAACAACCTATTAATCTATCGCCATTGAATGTAGCCTATCCTAGGCAAGCCACCAATTCTCAAATTTTCACCAATTTTTCACCAATTATTCACAACATATTATCAACCAATCTCTATTTAGCATATTTTCTGTCAAATTAACAAACAATACACTTTAGAAAATGTAACAAAATACAAAGTAAAATGCCTTATATTTCATTAATTATTACGAAATAAATAAACATAATTTATAAATGTAACTAAATATCATTCACTATAAAATAATTTATTAATAACAAAATGTTAAACTATTCTAAGAGTAAAGTCTAAGGTTATCCTTCCCTCAATTTTGGATTGAATTAATTAATAGTCCAATTTACTCCTTAATAGGACCTTCAGACCTAGACATTAGAAAAATTCCATCTGACTAATTTATAAAAAAAATTCAACTCAAATACACTTAATAATCTAACATTATTTCCTTTTTCACTTTACTCTTAATTATAAAAATAATATCCTTACTAACCTAACTATCATAATTACTAAAATATCCTTAACTAATTAAAAATCCTATTTTACCCTCATTCATTTCAATTAATACCAAAACTGCCCTTCTTGGAAGTAAATTCTAGATTTACCCTTCACTATTTGCATTTCCTATTTTTCCCCTTCATGCAACTTAAATTTCCATAAATACCATCTTCTTCACCCTCTCCTCTTCTTTCTCATTTTCTAGTCACATTTTCACCATTTTTTCCTTTCCATGACTTCAATTATTGTCCCAAACAACCACAACATCTAATCCAATTATAAACTAGTTTAGGATGATCAAAAATCACAAAAGACATAAAATAGCAGTTAGAAATTTACCTAAGTGTTAAGTAATTTTGGAGTTATTAACCTCTACAATTTCCTCCTAATTTTCTCCAAAACAAACATAAGAAGGGAACCTATGAGAAAAGTTTCAAATGCAGGAGAAAAAGTGGTGCTCTATACACTTACCAGCTAGAAAAGTTGAGGGGAAAATGAAGAAGAAGAAGGTTGTTTCATTAGTGTTTAATGATTATTTCCAGTTGATTACTTGTCTTTATGCTCTTCCATTTAATGGTTTAATAAGATGGGCCGTTGTTGTTTTATTTTGTGGGCTTTATAGTTACCTTGGTAGGAGCTATTGTGTCTTAGAAATCATTCAAGAAAATATGTATTACGAGATCAACAATGGAGGCTGAGTTTATGACTTTAGAACTAGCAGGACGAGAAGTTGAGTGGCTAAGGAATCTCTTAGCAAAGATTCTACTTTGGTAAAAAAAAACAGTTCCTTCTGTGTTCCTTCAATGTAATTTGCAGGCGGCCATCCATGTTGCTAAAAAAATGCGTATAATGGCAAAAGTAGATATATCATATTGAGACATAAAATTGTTTGTACTTTGATTAGACATGGTATAATCTCTCTAGACTACGTTAAGTCAGAGAGAAACTTAGTGGATCTATTTACAAAAGCTTTAAGTAGGAAACTAGTTTCAGAGCATGCTAAAGGGATGAGGTTGAGCCCAATTGTGTAGTAACCTCGTGATGGACACCTATCTTGAGAAACCAAGTTCAATGGGTCAAAAGAAGTCATGCGGTGATTACTTACTTGTACTTTGTTTGTGTACTGAGACATATTCAGTTGTTGAATTGCGTCCCTTAGTATAACTTTATTACGTCTAATTAGGTTGGATGGTTTAATCCTTAGCAAGTTCCATAGGCCAAGTTTGGGTGGTGTGAGTAATACATACTTAATGAACTCACCTACCTGGTCGTGAGAGGCTAGCCACCCTCCTTTGATAGCATGTGGGTTATCTCTCTAAAACAATCATAAGACTAGGGCATTTTGAGGTTGTTTATTTCTCTAGCAAGTTGTCTCCAAATTTTTGGACTCTAGGTTCTAGACTTAGTTCACTTGGTTATTCTCCTATCTTTTTTCTAAACTATTACAATTTGTTTCTCAAGTTTTGGACCAAGTGGGGGATTATTGGTGCTGTTTCAAAACTTAGAACATTTCTCTTTCCTTTTTTTTTTTTTGGTATCCCACATTGAAAGAGTAATGAACTTTCAACCTAGTTTATTTACTAGTGTGCTTTATGAGACTTTCAATCAAGTCTCGTGAGGAGGGTATGGATACCACACGCACGCGCCCGTGTTCTTCGACCTAGTCTAGCTCGAATGCTGCGTGGCACATGTGATATAAACCTTTGGGTCCCACTTAGTTTAATTTTTATTTTCGGTACATTTTTAATGCTTGTTTTAGTTACTAAATGTTATTATTTTGACCTGGTATTTTCCCAGTTTTCCTAAAATCTCTTCATATTCCCTATTATTCTCACCCATACTTATGACTGTTGCAGAATAACGTTCTCTTTGTTTTTCCTATATATATATCTCCTTTGTATAGTGCAAGACACACACAAAAATCATATATCTTCTCTTCTCCATTCTTTAACCGTTTTTTAATACTTGGAGATAGTTCCTACTCCATTCTTTAGAGTACACCGAAGCTAGTGGAGAAGACGTTAACCCTAAGGTCGAATTTTGTTTTCCTACTACATCGTAGAGGGGAGATTTTTGATTTACAGCAATGATTTACATAGCGCCTTGTATTCATAGAAATTGTTCCAATTTTATTGCTATTTTGCTAACAAAGGTATTCCAAAGTTGACATAAGTATGGTCTTGGTCTTATTTTTGTTGCCCATCAAGTAATGTTAATTTTGCAATAGTATGCAGCAAGCAGGGTTAAAATATTGTGTCGATTTGTCGACCTTTCCTAAATTTTCAATCCATTATGGTAGGTTTCATCTAGTCTAGCCTATTATGCGTTTATAGGTAGTTTGGACTTAACCTTGTGAGTCTCTACTCACGTGGATATAAATTGAAGAATTATGACTAAGATATGTAGTTATTGTTGTATACTCTCCAGTATTGATTGGTGATTCTTATAATCAAAGTTTGGAAGAAGTTATATGAATTGAGGGGAGAATTCACCGATTCCATATTTTATCAAAAAAATATAAGAACTTGTGATCGTCTACTTTATAATCTTCACTTTATCTAACTTGCAGAACCACATACTGAATTTTTTCTTTAGTATTTGAACTCTTATGATCAAATTAGCAAAAATATAAATAAAAATGTTAAATTTTGGGATTAGATGAATGACGTCATTATTAAGAATACTAATTACTTAGGGGTCGTTTGGTTTCACTTCTATTTTTTTTTTATTTTTTCAGATTAATCTGCTTTTTTAGGTTTCAAAAACATCGGCGGCGCTGTAAGAAAGAACAAAGTCACCAGATCTCTGAATCATAGCCCATAGGCTCTATCTATTTATTCTACGTACTAAATAAATTCCATTAAGGAGGGCATAATATGTTCTTTACGGTACAATCATTTGAAAGGTAAGTTTGAGGCATTGCATGTGAAAGTTGCGAGTAATATGTTTTTTAAGTAAATGAATTGGGAATTTGTCTAATGTGGTTTATGCCTACTAATTAGGGATTTGAAAAAATCTCATAACCCTTTATTGGATGAAACATAAATTAGGTATTGGAAAGGTTTCTTGGCATTTAGCTTTAAAAAAATTATGTGACTACTTGGGAAGTGGGAAGTACTAACATTAGTCTGGATTAAATATTTTTATCAATTCTAATTTGTATGTTTAGTTCAGTTAAATCTAAATTAACAACAACAACAATAATAAAAAATCAATAAAAATTTCCGTGATACACATAAAAATTGAAAATTTTCAGTAATATATAATCTTATTTTTAATTAATAGAGAGAGTATTTTTAAATGATTCGCATGATGATAATGATGAATATTATTATTACATATGCAAATAAATGAATAAAAACTTAAGTTTAACTAAATTTTATATTAGATTCAAATTCAACATATCAACTAAACTTTGCTTGAATGGTTCAAACAATCCAAACTGATTCAATTAAAGCATTAAAAAATGTTACTTTGATACAAAATTTAACATAGTTTTGGTCAATAATTATCATTTAAGTAAGTATTTCTGTTATTTATAATTCTTATGTCCAACAATTTTAGGCAAAATAAGATAAATGGTTGTAATAAATTAATTTAATAATTATGAGAATTAAGAATATGGATAGAAAGTATTTAACAATTCTAAAAATTTTAAAAATAAATAGAGGTGTTTGACTTTAGAATTTAGATACACTTAATTAAAGTCCAAATCCTCAGTTGGTCTACAGAATGACACTGTGGAGGCCTCCACATAGGAATGGGCACGTGCATGATTGAGGATTTAAATCAATACAGACCACGAACAAAAAGGGACGATCAATTGAAAGGTCCAAGACGACTCTCTCTTGCACGCACCATTCCAACGCCATTCACACAGTACACACCCACACAGAAAGCCATAAACTTTTCTGTTTCTTCACGCGCAATCTCACTCTGTTTGTTTCTCTACGTAAATCCAGCACCTGAACGTCTCTCTTCCCACCCCATGTTTCTGGATTTGGTTTGTTAAGACTCCTTTCTTCAAATGAACGTCAGCTCTTCCTCTCCGGCGAACCACCCCGGCCCTCCACCGTCGACGGCTACCCCGTCTTCGACTACTACGCCTAGCAACTCTGATGGGTCTGGCAAGAAGGTCAGGAAACCCTACACCATCACCAAGTCTCGCGAGAGCTGGACCGAAGAAGAACACGACAAGTTTCTCGAAGCTCTCCAACTGTACGTTGTCTTCTCTTCTCATTTTATGATGACTTAATTCTTCCTTCTTTGGAAAGCCCTCTAATGGAGAATGGTTGAGCAGTTGTGGTAACTGGAGGAAGTGGTTGGTCGTGTTTGGTTGGTTGGTGGGTTAGTTTCTGATTCCTGTTTAGAGTTGACGTGATTTCGAAATTATTGTGCAGTTGCGTGCATAGTATCTGGGTTTTGCTTGGAGAAGTTTGATCTTGTGGATCTACTGGTCGACAGATGTTATAGCCTATAAACACTGGCTTAGTACAGTTAGCAGTTAGCAGTACTTCAATTTTGATTCCAACAGTTACTGTCTTTCTAATATGAACTTGTGTGGCCTTGCTTTCCTTTATATTCCTGAGTTCTTGTATTTGCTTTGAGAAAATTGAGGACCTTTTTAGGAAGCTGTTACGGAGGCAAATCTTGACTTTAGTGTCCTTTTAATCTTCTTCATTAATTCAGGTTTGATCGGGACTGGAAGAAGATCGAAGATTTTGTGGGTTCTAAGACGGTGATTCAGGTTCATATTCTGTACTAGCGTTCTGAGTTGGTGTGTACATGTACTTCAATTCTTTGTTCTGATTTTTACCTATCATTTTGCTTTTTCAGATCCGTAGTCATGCACAGAAATACTTTCTGAAGGTTCAAAAGAACGGTACAACTGCGCATGTGCCGCCGCCTCGCCCTAAGCGTAAAGCTGCTCATCCTTACCCTCAGAAGGCATCCAAAAATGGTGTGTGTATGTGACTTCCATTTACTAATTTTGAGAGATTGAATTGAAGCTTTGACTTACCATTACATGGTATACCTCATATCACAGTTTTAGTGCCAATGGCGGCACCCATGGCTTACCCTTCCTCTATGAACGCCATTGTACCTGGATTTGCACCTTGGGACGACACCCCTATGCTAATAAATAATGCAACCAGTAAAGTTATGTTATCACAAGATGAATTTCCAAGTCTCCAAGGAACTGAGGTGCCAAAGCAGGGGAAACAAGCGCCTATTCTTCATGGTAATACTCTACACTGCATTTGTTCATCTTAAACCTGAAAAAGTAGAGGGAAGAGCTTAATTTGATGTTATGTTTTTGGCTTCCAGGTCTTCCAGATTTTGCTGAAGTATATAGCTTCATTGGGAGTGTATTTGATCCAGACGCCAATGGTCATGTGAAAAAGCTCAAGGAAATGGATCCGATAAATTATGAAACTGTAAGCTATTGAAGTCTTGGGGAATAACCTCTCATCTGCATTGATTTGTAAAATTTCTGGTTTTGAAGTATTGAAGAAAGCAAAGGGTCAAACTTGCCTTTCCAGATTTGATCAGAATAGTTGCATGATTTGCTGTTTTGTGTTGCAAATGTGTTATCTTACAATTCCATTTAACCACTGCAGGTTTTGTTATTGATGGAGAACCTTACTGTTAACCTGTCTAGCCCCGATTTTGAGCCAATTGTAAGTGCAGATGTTTTTTATGGATCTAATTTTACCACTTTTGGAGACACTGGTTTAAGACAATTAACTTTGTGCTATGCTTTTAGTGATTCAATAATCTCTTTAAATTCATCATCTTAAAAAAAAAAATCTCTGATCGAACTTTTGATTGATCCATGTAACACTGCTAACAGGAGTTTTTTGAAAATTACAATAATTACTTGTTAATAATTTTAAATATTAAAAATTTTAAAATTAGTTAATTTACAGAACAGTGTAAATTAACTTAATATTGATTTAGAAATCTCAGTTTGGCTTTTAAACATTCAATCACTCTCATATTTGGGTATTGGAAGTCCATTTAAGTGATTTTGTTCTGTAATTGATATTTTTAATTGATTCAGAGGCAAGCCTTGTCATCAAATGAAATGAACACCAAAACGGTCGGAGGAGTAGCTGCGAAAACCCTCACCAACGATGTAGCGTGTTGAGTTTGTTTTTGCTGCTCCCAGGTGTGCCAACTTGTAAGTGTCTGCCCTCAACTGTGTTTCAGTTTCTTCCAAATTGCTCAAGAACCTGAATAATGTTCCATTAGATCCACTTAACCTCTGAATACTGTGTCCCTCTTGTTTCTTGCAGTGTAAGTGTTGGATACTAACTAGAGACAGTAACAGGCAGAGTCAGGTGAAGCTGTACAAAAATGGAGGAAGGAGAAAGTTTTCAAATGCCCCATTTTGGAGAGCAGTTGACTGACATGTACTGTTCTGTCAAATCCTTTACTGACCAAACCAAACTACTGTGTATATTTGTTAAGGAAATGCAACTCCAAAAGGGTTTCTTTGGTTTCCAGGTCTAGGTGTAAGTCAATAGAGATCTTGTTAAATAGGGAAAAATAATAAGAATCCTGTCTCCTTCAAGCTAAGCTAGGGAATGTAGGTAATTTGTTTTGCCAAAATCACTTATATTTTTTGGCCAATACCTTCAAGCATCTTGTTCTTTTATGTAAGCATAGCACCGCCAGTTCTATTTCTTTGCCTAGTTGAAGTACAGGCCCTACTATAAATGTGTTATTCCTGCTCTCTTTTTTATCTTTCTTTCTATCTCTCAATCTGTTGTCTGTTAGGAATAGCGTTGAAGAAGGGTTTCCTATCGATCACAGCACGATTTCCTTTCCTTTCATAAATTACTATAATAAAATGACTTAAAACACCAGTTGATTCAATTATAATGGATGAAGATTGCATATTAGCCCGACAATAAGACTGCTAAGAGTTCTTTCTACTCAAAATCCAAATACTATAAAGACAAGCGGCTAAGAAAGATCAAAAATCACATTGGATGAGCTCATCGAAAAGAAGCACGGCCTCCATGAACAATTGGATCTGATAAGATCCTTCTCTGCTACTTAGTGGGATTTGATGTGTTGCTGAACAACATTAAGACCTTCACTCTCCTCTCCATAATCCTGAAAAACTCAAGCCGAAATGCCATCAGAACCTCAGAAAACAAGCCAAAACAAACAAGGAACACCAGCATGTACAGGGCATACCTTCACAACTACGCAAGAGCAGCCCACTACCTTCCTCGCCTTGCCCTCAGAATCGATCTTACATAACTATATCACGGTTGAAAATAATACAATTGAAAAGATCAGCAATAACACAACCATTTTATAACTCACAGTTAAGATTTACAACATGTGAGAGCAATTTCAGTTTAAAAATAATACTTACACCAGCCCACTCGCCGAGGGTCTTGGCACTAGGAACCGTCAACAGGCTTACGCCATGGTCAGCACAAAGTGCTTTAATCAATTTGACATAGTCAGGCTGATTGCAGTCCTCTGCCAAGACACACAACTGTGCAGCATGCTTCTCAATCACTTTGGCAACTTCATGAAGGCCTTTGACAAGGCCTCCGTGAGCCAGAGACTTTCTCAGCACAAGCTGCAATGCTGTCATCAAATCCATGGGCTCACCAAGAGGCTGAGCAGATGTTTCGACAGGGACTGCACCTTCTTCACTGAAAAGACAAGAAGCAATCCCTTCGTTTTAACACAACAACATGAACTACAGTGAACCCTCCGAGTTCAAAACCAAGAATGTTAGCTTCATTGCCAGAGAGCTAGCGATCACTGTAACAAGTAATGTTGCCCGTCAAGAGCCTCACCAAGCAAAGAGACTATCAAAACCCGGTCCCGTCCTATGGAATTTGGAAAATTAACCATATAATATAAAACATAATCAAGCATCTAATTTCATATAAGGAACGATAAGTCCATCACTCCACCTATCAATGACTCCCCCATCATCAATGGAATTCATACAAGTTAAAAACAACGGGAGGAAACAATGTTTCCACTGAATCAAGAGAAGGACCATCATAAAAAATAACTTTTGAACGAAATAACAGAAACTTACGCAGCCATTTTGATTGCAAGTGATAGTTCAAAGAGTTTCTCCTTCCTGCAGAATCATAACAACAGATAACAAGTTATATCACATGCAAGAACAAGTCTTTAGCAAGCATCGTCGTATCTAGCATCAAAACTCAATATAACAACATAACAGAAAAAAGAAGAAATAATTTTCTTCTTCTATATGAACTATCAAAAAGAGCCGGATCAGAAAAACAGAAGCAACATACCTTAGACGGTGGATTCGCCGGAGACCGCCGACGCGAACAACGACTCGCCTCTTGGAGTTGGTGGGTTGCTGCTGTCACTGAGATTTAGGGTTTCTGGCTATATGTAAAGTACTAGTTAGCCCTTTGAATCGGTTACATTTTTATATTGGGCTTCTTAAGTAGGCCCAATAATGATATGGGCTTACTTTTAACAGTGCCATTTTATTCTGGAGAAGGATATACTAATTCGAGCGGCCAAACATGCCCCATCTTCCATTCAACCCTAGACCTATCTCATATGTATATAATATAAGGTTTTGTTGAACATGTCTCTCTCAACCCCAAAACCCTACATAGCTCACACTCACCGTTCCATCTCAAATCCACCAAATGGCCGCCGCCGCCGTTCGCCCGCTCGTAACCGTGCAGCAGCTACCCGTGCTGAATGACATGGCGACGGATTCCGCCGCAACCGTCGTTCTACCCGACGTCATGAAAGCCTCTATCCGCCCCGACATTGTCAACTTCGTCCACTCCAACATTTCCAAGAACAGCCGCCAGCCCTACGCCGTATCCAAACGCGCCGGCCACCAGACCTCCGCAGAGTCCTGGGGAACAGGCCGGGCTGTGTCTCGTATCCCCCGTGTCCCCGGTGGCGGTACACACCGCGCCGGCCAGGGTGCTTTCGGAAACATGTGTCGTGGAGGACGCATGTTCGCTCCGACAAAGATCTGGCGCCGCTGGCACAGGAAAATCAACGTCAACCAGAAACGTTATGCTGTAGCTTCTGCCATCGCCGCCACTGCGATCCCCTCCCTGGTGATGGCCCGCGGCCATAGAATTGAATCCGTTGCCGAAATGCCTCTGGTTATCAACGACAGCGCCGAGAGCGTCGAGAAGACCTCCGCCGCAATCAAGGTGCTAAAGGAAGTCGGTGCTTACGCCGACGCCGAGAAGGCCAAGGAAAGCCACGCGATCCGTCCAGGGAAGGGAAAGATGAGGAACCGCCGCTACATTTCTCGCAAAGGCCCCCTGATTGTCTATGGAACCGAAGGAGCGAAGCTTGTGAAGGCCTTCAGGAACATTCCAGGAGTTGAAGTGGCGAACGTGGATAGACTCAATCTGCTGAAGTTGGCTCCGGGAGGGCACTTGGGTCGCTTTGTGATCTGGACGAAATCGGCGTTCGAGAAGCTTGATTCGATCTATGGAACCTTCGACAAGGTTTCAGAGAAGAAGAAAGGGTATGTTTTGCCCAGGGCTAAGATGGTGAATGCTGACCTCTCACGGCTCATCAACTCTGATGAGGTGCAGTCCGTTGTAAGGCCTATTAAGAAGGAGATTAAGAGGGCCACACTCAAGAAGAATCCATTGAAGAACTTGAATGTGATGCTGAAGTTGAATCCTTATGCTAAGACTGCTAGGAGAATGGCGCTCTTATCCGAGGCTGAGCGTGTTAAGGCCAAGAAGGAAAAGCTTGACAAGAAGAGAAAGCCCATTACTAAGGTATATAAGTCTCTGATTGATCAATTTGTTTCTTATTCATGTCATAACCTTTGGCTGTTCTTAATGTTTGATATTTGGTTTAGAATACTGATTGCTCAAATGTGATGTTGCCTTTTGTATATGCTTTTGTGAAGAAACATGTGAAGGTAGAAATTATGCATTTTGTGCTTTATATTGGGTTTCTGCGATTGTTCCTTAGGTTTAAACTTCAGTTAGATGTGGTATATGTATCGATTAGGTGACTTTTCTTTGAAAGTTTTGGCATTTGAAGAGTTCTGATCTTTAAATTTTTACTTCAACCCTTCAATGGATGTATTTATGGAATCTTGTAATGTTATGCTTATGAAATGCTAGTTTGATAATGGCTGTTGTTTAATATCTTCTTGTGACAAATGATGCTTGTATTGATTCCACAACATCATTTCATTTGAAATCTGTCCTCATTTTCACATTTCGAGCAGTTGTCATAAGGTTGACAAATTTCTTCTTGAATCATAAGTCTTGATCAATGTAGTTGAACACACTGATTTGCCTGACTGTTGTCTGTTTCATTTTACTGCTCTTAATCTTTCAGGAGGAGGCATCAGCAATTAAGGCCGCAGGGAAAGGATGGTACCAAACTATGATCTCAGATGGTGACTACACAGAGTTTGAGAACTTCTCAAAATGGCTTGGCGTATCTCAGTAGTGAATTTGAAGTATTCTTTTTGATTGTTCAAGATCATCTTTTTGTTTGTTTGACTGTTGGACATGAAAGAAAATGAGCAGAAGGACTTTGAATATAGAGTTGGATTTTTCTTTCCTGCTCTTTCTTGGCATTTGGTTAGAGTTAAGTATTTATTTTAAGAATAGAACCATAATTAAATATATTTGCACTTGTGTTATTACTGAGTCTGTTTGCATGACAATCGCCTGTTTTGCTTTTGTTTCATTGCGCTTGGACCAAAATGAAAGGAATGAGAATGAAATTTTATTTTTTAATAAGATATGAAATGAAAAGGTCACTAAATTGATAATTTGCATTCTTCTATTAAACTAATATATAACATTAAAATTAAAATGAAATAAATTTTATTAATTACCATTAAGAGTTATAGTTAACATAATTAACATTTATT
>JANIHY010000006.1:12469685-12491724 GCA_027479065.1 Erythroxylum brevipes | reverse complement strand
GGATCCTTTGGGATATTTTGGGGATGACCTAGATAGGAGTTGTTACTGTCTATTTTGGATCTGTACAGTTGTAATTATGACCGAAGTATGTACTTATGGATTTTTCAAAAATGAAATGAAGGATATCTTTTGGTTTCAAAATTTAGTGAAATTGTTAGTACTGCTTTCTTATATGGATGCCATGAGGTTTATAGAACATTGATCGTATCGTAGTGCACCCTCATCGTAGGGTATGTATCGGTATGACTTACGGGCGTCCTGGTGTATACTCTACGGTAAGGGGGCGCTACATCATTCCCACGAGGAATTTTAACGGTAAAGATTATATGAGTTCAAAACTAAAACAAAGTGTTGGGGGGCTTTGATTCACATAAATTTAATAAATTAAAAATAGTTGAAATTGAAAATTAACTAAAATAATCAAATCTGAAAATTCAGTAAACAAACTTTAGTTTTGGGTCACCGACGTTATCACACTAATATGGATCTTTGATATAAAATTCAGTCCATTAATAAACATTCATTAGGGTGATGTTTTCTCTTAAGATTAAATTAATAGAAACATGTATTCTAAACATTCTTATTAGTTAACAACTTAGATATGATCTTAAGTTTAATTTATTAATAGCTTTAAAAACTAAGAAACCAATGAACAAGACAACACATGTATGACTTGCATTTAATCAAGTTAAGTATTTTATTAGAATTTCCAACTCTAATGTAAAGATGGTAATCCTAATTGTCACTTTTGATTAGCAAAACTGAATGTCAAATCCTACTAATCTGGGTATTAAACAAATCAATTCCTAGTTGCACAATCTAGAAATCAACCAATTCAATCATTAAAAAAACAATGCAGAAGACACTCAATGTTCATTAATGAAACAAACTTTATTCATAAATCTCACACATAATAGATGATAACGCGGTTCTCTTCAACAAAGAAGAAAGATTTAGCTACTCATAATGAAAGTGAAAACTGGCCAAAAAAATAGTACAATATAAAGTCTCCATCCCTAGCTTTTTCCTATAAAGTCTGAAAAAGTCATAGAAAACTATTGCAGAAAATTGTAAGCTTCCTATCTTGCATAATGTGAATAGTAACAAAAATCTTCTTTTATGCTCTTCGATCTCCTCCTCTTTCTTCCTTTTTTTTTTATATTCAGCAGATATTCTTTTCTCCCATATTCACGTTGCAGATCCCCATTAGTAAGGTAACAAATTGATCCTCAAGATCATGAAGATCTTAGATAAATCAAATCTGATTTCAAGATTCTGCAAGTATTCTTTGTCCTTACACGTTCCCATGCTTAGTTAATTGTTTTTCTGCCAATCTAGGAATTCGAATAATCTTTACTTTCCTTGCATCTTTTTTATTCAATTTCATCTTTCAAGTGTTGAAAATCATCTGAGAATAATTAAAAAACAAGTTCATTAATTTTGAATAATAACTTCAACACATTAAAGAGATTTATATATAAAATGAGCACAAAATGACAACTTAACATAATCTAAAATATCATCGATCAAAAAATTACGAAGAAATTTGCACTACATCTCGTGTTATCTCAAATTCACCAACTAAAAGACAATGAACTAAACATGGAAAATATAATAAAATTCATATAAAAGCATTATAAAGATGAAAAATATAAGGTAAATTAACCCAATATAACATGTAAAATTTGACCTTTCAAAATATAACAATAAATTTTGTTAAATTTTTACTTGTTATTCATGGTAATCTTAGAATCAAACATAATGCATTAAATGAAAAATATGATTAGCTATGGCATAAATGTTTCGGTCATACATTCATAGAAAGGTTAGAAGAATTAGTAAAAATGATATTCTTTTGATTCTAGACTTTATTGATCTAAATGTATATGTGGATTACATTAAAAGAAAGCATACTAAATATAATAAGAAAGGAGCCATAAGAAATACTAAGCTTCTTGAGTTAAACACTCAGCTTCTTGATATTATACACACTAATGTTTGCAAACCTTTTAAAGCTCCATCTTTCGATAAAAATGTTTCATTACTTTTATCAAAGACTTGTCACGATATGATTTTATTTATTTGCTTAAGAAATTTATTTTAGAGATTTGATAAACTGAGTGTTCAAGCCCTTTTTAGATCAATTTATAGTAATATTTGTAGATGATATCTTAGTTTATTTCAAAATTAAAGAGGAGCACATAGAGCATTTGAGAATCGTACTACAAAAAATTGAGAGAGAATCAACATTTTGCTAAGTTAAAGAAAATTGAGTTTTGGCAAAAGAAGATTTCTTTTCTAGGATGTGTGAAATAGGAAGGACTATCAATAGTTTCAAGTTATTACAAGAAATTTATGATAGGAGTCTCCAAGCTAGATGGACCTTTGACCTAATTAACTTAGAAGGGGATAAAATTTTAATGGATAATAAATTGCAAAGATAGCTTTCAATAGTTAAAGAAGATTTTGATAACAACTCATATGTGCTAATATATGCTTTGGTACAAAGTGAAAATATGTTGGCTAATGTTTCTCGAAACTAAGTCTATATAGCTTTTTCCTCACAGACACGGAGTCATTATTTGTATAGTGGAAGATATTAGGTGTATACATATAATAAAAGTTTGAAACACTTGTTCACAGAGAAAAAGTTAAATATAAGGCAAGGGAGATGGATGAAGTAGCTAAAATATTATGATATGATAATGTACTATCATTCAAGTAGAACCAATATAGTGGCAAATGATTTGAGTTAAGAGGATCATAATAATATTACCATATTGATTATCTTGCAATAGAAGTAACATAAAAAGTTGATGTAGCATTATAGATGGTGAGTAGTGACTCAAGGGTTGGGAGCATGATTAAGCATTTTTAGGTTACATTCAACTGTAATTTCTAAGATCAAAGAGGCTTGTTATAGTGATTGATTAAGGGAATTCAAAAAACAATAGACGTAAGGATAACATCATATTCTCAAGTTAATGATAATGTTAAGGTTTAAGTTCAAGTTGTGGGTTCCATATGATATAAAATTAAAGGAGAGATTATAGAGGGGATCCATACTTTTAGGATCAAGATATATAAGAATCTAATCTAAAGAGAAAGTTATGATGGAACAATAAAAAGATGGAGATAACCAAACTTGTAATATAATGTATAACTTATTAGTAGGTCAAAACAAAGCATTGAGATCAACATAAGAGTTACAAACTTTACCCATTCTTGAATGAAAGTTAGAGCATATTAATATGGAATTTTTAAAACATTTTCGAGGAAAGTGAGAGGTCTTTAGTAAGTATAGTTAATATTATACAGAATGATCAAGTTAGCTCTTTTGTCACTTATTGGGACGAGTAACTTGTTACTTATTAGGACAAGTTAATCATTAGATATGTTGGCTAGATTATACATATGAGAGATCATGCCATTTTATGAAGTTTTTTTGTTTCCATTACATCTATTTGTACCCAAATTTAGGAATCAATATAAATTTTAGTACAAATTTTCATCTTTAGATAGATGGGTAGCAAGAAAGGACGATATGAATCTTGGAGGATATATTGAGTTGAGGGAGAATGGGATGAATGGTTAGTAATAGCGGAGCTTGCATGTAATAACAATTTTCAAGTCAGCATTCAAATGACACTTTTAAGGCTTTGTATGGGAGGAAGTGCATCCCCTATTTGTTGGGATGTTATAGGTGGTAGAAGACTTTTGCGATATTAGATAGCTTATGAGATGAAGAAGAAGGTCAAGTTAATACAGAGCAGGCTTGATGTTGCCCATAGTACATAAAAGATCTATATAGATCAAAACATGTATCCTATGTAATTTCAGGTGAATGATCATGTATTTTTAAAGATGTAAACAAAAAGAGGGATTTGGAGGTTTGATTGTAGATGGAAGTTAATTCCTAAGTTTGTAAGCCCTTTTGAAATATTAGAGATAATAAATCTAATGACTGGCCATTTCACATTACCATTAATATTGACCAATATTCTTGACTTGTTTCATATTTCGATGCTTAGGAGATATGCATATGACTTATCTTATATTGTAAATCACTTTAAGTTGGAGCTAAGAGATGACTTGAGTTAAGTGGAGCCACCGATATAGGTTATGGACTATAGGAACAAAGTGATGAGGAGTATATTTATACCCTATGTCAAAGTGGTGTGAGGAAAGAGTAAGACTCCACCTAGAAGTTAGAGGATGAGATAAGAAGTAAGCACCCTCAACTATTTGATATTCTAGGCATGTCGAGTTTTGGGGCAACACTTAATGATTTTTAGTATTATTGTTAAAGTGATGCATTTTAGGGTAGATTATATTATTAAGTTTATGCAATTATAAAGGTGGTTAAGATGTGACTAAATTAACCACATATAGAAGAGTATAATAACTATACATATTAGTCTAATACGTTATCAAAATTGATTACTATTTGGTATTTTAAGTAAACTTTTGATAGAAATATTGGATTGAGGTAATTAAAAAAGTTATAAAAAGATAAAAGGAATACATATATTTCACATTAAGACATCATGACTGATGTTAAACTCAAATAGGAGAACTTAGTGAAGGAATTTTACGAGCTCATTTTGTTGTCACCACCAAATATTGTTTGGTATTTTTATCTTAACTTTTCGTAGGAATATTAAATTGAGATGATTCAAAAGGCTATAGAAAGATGATGGAATTATTTATAAATATTAAGAAAACATCTAAAGCTAATATCAACTAGCTAGAGCTCTACCATCAGCTAGTCGTTGGTGGCATAACTTTTGTAAATTAGTGAATGACTAGCCAACAAATTGATAAACTAGTTGAACCATACAATTTTCAACTTTTGAAAACAATTAAATAATCAATTCTTTAATGATTTTCAAAGATAAAGCTTGCAAAAAAGCAAAAAAGGATAGGAAAGGATACAAGAGGGTTATTTTAAAGGAGAATACAATACTCTAGGGAGATGTTGACTTCTACATATTTCGAAAAGGGTGGAGGCAATTGTTCACTTCAGAAAGAGAGTTTGAAAGTATCTTTCTTATGAAAGGTGGTAATATACGTCAAACAGGACATTTTAGGTAAACATTTATGTTATTTGTGCATATTAAGTACTTTATTGAGTGTAAAGAAGTATTTGCATAACTAGATTGATTTAAAATAGGTTAGTAATGTAGAAGCCCCATATAAGGATATGATAGCTTTAAGGTTTTGTGAATGAATGGACTTAGGGGATTGAGTATGATTACTGAGAGTAAGAATGTGTTATTATTGATAAATAATTGCTAATATACAAGTGAAGTGTATTTTAGGTGTCGAGGATATACCATTGATGATTTAGATGTGTGTAGTTGTATATCATGGTGTAAGTGCTTATGTATTCTTGGTATGAATTGTGTAATACATCATATATTTTATACATGTTAGGATGTCTTACCAGGGCATTAAGGAGCATGATTATGCTTGGTGTGATGGTTGGCTAAGGCATATTGGCAATGAGACATATTGCGTTTCATTGCTGAGACATTATTCAAGCGCAGGTTTGAGAGTGCATAGATATGATGCTTGCAACGACTTAGTCAATGACTATTATGGGCATGTACAGGAAACTAAATGGTTTAGTTAGCCCTATCTATATGATGCATTTGTTATTATTTGTAGATTTATATTTAAGGACTAACCTTAATGTGAAAGTATTGGATCGATTTACTAATTGCTAATCTTCGTTTTACAGTTGACTACTAGAGTTACCGATTAATCCACGTCCCAAATCCTAAGTCTTTGATAGTTTATTTTTCGTGAAAAAGTATAGAAAGATTTTCTAAGAATGTAGGGATATGTTTTTTTTTTAATTATCCATGTAATCATTGTTTCATTCTTTTATATGAGCACGGTAATCGCCGGAAGTTATTTTTTGTGTAACTTCCAACATTATTATTATGTGAATTTTCTGATTACATCGTGAGTTTCTTCCGTGAGAAATTGGTTGTACCGTACATAGATAATTATGAATGTTTATGAGATGCAGAATAGAAGGGATGTAGATCTAAATGTATTTTAATGTGATTTTTGCCCGATTGATATGATTTAGACGAGTTTTGATGGCTTTGTAAAGTAAGGTGTTTAAATAGTGAGATGATCATACTTTTCTAAAAATATTTTATTGAGTTATATGAGATTAAGATATTGGAAACCTTAACTAGACGATGATGCTTAAATCGTTGGGTCTCATCATTATTACACAAGTTGGCTCGGGATTGGGGCATAATAACGCCTAATTCGGCAGATTCCATATTTCGGAAGATTGTAATCGTACCTTTCCCAAACCAGTAGAGATAAAACGTAAAAAAGATCCAAATCACAAACTAATAAACACAAATGCAAACTTTGGGGTCACGAGTTTGAATAGTCCTTATGTACGTAACTTTGCTTTTCGTAAGAGGCTTATTCGGCTTGAGTGATGATTAATCTTATATGGATGACTTAAAAGTGTTTTTCCATAATTGAAATCCTTCTAAATCATCTGGTGGGCAACAAAAAAAAACACAAATGCAAGTGTTGACGCATAAGAAGAAAAAAGGTGATATTTGGAACCCAAATTAATGTATAAAAAGAAAACTCTAATATGTAGGCGAGTTAATAAGGAGCTCTTATAATTTAAGTGATATTTTAAGTTCGAATCGTCCTCATATATGTAGTCGTCTAAAATTTAAGGTTAAAAAGATCAATCTAATTCGAGCGAAAATTAGCCCAATTATGCCAAGGGGCCACAAAAAAAATCAAAACATCCGAGATGGTCCCGTCACTAATATGACTACTGGCAATAGTTATGCAATCAACTGGTCTCGCAGAACAGCAAATATAAAAACACTCCTCCCGAAGCAACCCCATCAGGCAGACCGTCCAACCAGGAATCTTTTTCATTCAACCGAACCGGTCGGACCGAGGGAATAATTTGGTTTGATGGCCCAAGCTTCTCTTCTCGGTAATCGTACAAAATTCCCTTCCTTCCTTGCTGGCTTGGGCTATGTCAATTTTCTTTTTCTAAATAAAAAGAATATACCGTACCAGTTTATTTATTTTTATACCTTTTTCTCTTTCTCCGCTTCAAGTCATCTCCAAATCCCAAACCCCTAAAATCGCGATCTGTTGTCCGAATACAAACGGTTCATTGTTCATCCTCTTCCGCCCATCATTTACCTCTACAGTTCAGCTACATTTCGTCTTCTCTTTCAATCTGCACCCTCCATTTCCCGACTATTCCATGCCTGCGACCCTGCGCTTGCAATCCCTGCAATAGACCTTGCCACCGTCGGTGCCGCCTCACCTATGTGCGGCAGAGGGAGTCTGAGCTTGGGCCTTGTAAAATTCGCTGGATGTCGTGTTAGGTACGGAGGTATAAATGCATGTGAGCGCGGATCTAGGGTTTTCGAGCCTGGTCCTTGTATTTTGCGCTGCTTTTCCGGTCGTCTTTTTCCTGCTCCGCCGCAAGTGGCAGCTAGCTGTTGCCAGAAAGGAAGAGATCAAACGGTTACTGGTTTTGGCGTCGGAGGAGGCTGCTAGGGCGGAGCTAGAGGCCACATTTTCGTACACCACCGCTGCGACCACCACCACCACCACCACCGGGCCAGTTTCGAGGAATAATTATCAATGCGCTGTTTGTTATTGCCCGACAACTACCCGTTGCGCCCGGTGTAAATCCGTTAGATATTGGTATGTTATCTTTAGATGGTTTTTTTCCTTCCTATTCGTTTAGATTTTTTTGATTGGGTTTTAACTGAATTTGGTTAGTGGATTTGGAATTTATCTGTGAATTTAATTGGTGGTAATCGCAGAATTTGTTGTCAAATTTTTTTTAAAAATTTTAAACAGTAGTTTTAGAACAATACGATTTGTTACTTCAGATTAATTGAGCCAGACAGTGGACGAAAGTAAAATGTGGCACCTATGAATGGAATCCGGTCCGGTGATTAGAAATCAAAGGATTTAAGACACGGTAAGGTTGTTTTAGTCATATCCTTAAACATTGAACATTACCGGCTATGGATCATAAAACATATTTGGTTCACATGGGAAATCAAAGATCTCCCCATTGTTTATTATAGTAAGTATTTTTGTTTGACGTACTGTATTACATGAACCAAGTGTTGCAGATAATTATGACCTGCTTATGCATGTAGTATACCTTTGTGTCATCTTACATGACTATGCAACAGAACAAGTTGATGGTTGTTCTATTTTGAACTAATTTTCTTGGTGCAGCTCTCTAATTTCATGTTACTTCATAAATGTATATTCATTATCATTAATAAAACTGATGTTTTTTTTAATGAATGATATCATCTTTACTAATTTTGTTTTCTACGTTGACATTTTATCTGCGCCAGCTCTGGTAAGTGTCAAATAATCCACTGGAGACAAGGTCATAAAGAAGAATGCCGTCCTCCTGATGTCTCATTCAGTAATAGTGACAATGGCAGCAATGCCGGATGCAATATGGCAAAACAAGAGCAACATGTTATTTATGATGATATCTATGAGACTGCAAATATTGTACATCTGAAGAATGATGACGGTGAAGACTATGTTAAAGTTGATTCAATTGCTGATACAGACGGAGCGTGCTCTTCATCTGAATCCTCAGGCACCTCTTTTTCTGGATTCTCTTCTTCACCTCCTGATGACAGTTCAGTTGGCGAGAGCATCAGTTCTAATGAATCTGACGAATCTGAAGTACATATATCTGCTCACATTGCTACTGATATCCAAGGATTCAATTTGGACAAGGGGGATCAAACTAAGCCATCATCTCCAAAATTTTCCAATTTGGTTGATTCTTTGGATAGTTTTGGTGAATTGAGTAAGCTAAATCAAAGTAAATCTAACGATAAACATGAGGATAATCTGTCTTCTACTTCTACTTCTACTTCTGCTTCTCCATGTGAGAGTACCATTCCTGTGGTCAGAAGTTTTATAGAGCCACATAAGTCTTCTGACTTCTGGGGGAGAGCTCTTGACTCTGTTGCAACCAGCAGTGATGCCCGAGATGATTCTGATCTGTCCAGTAACAATGGAGCTACCAAGTTATCCAGTAACAATGGAGCTACCAAGTTATCCAGTAACAATGGAGCTACCAAGTTATCTGATTCTGAATCACCCCTCCAGTTTAAGTTCAATTTATCTGGACGTAATGATCATATGTTTACAACGGAAAGGTCCGTTGCAAAGGGTGTATCCAATGATTCACATGAGGCTGCTGACAGTAAGCCTATTGATAAAGCATCTTCATCATTGAAAATTGGCGATGATGAGATAAGTGCCAGGAAGTCTTCATCTGTTAGTTCTGAGAACTCTAACACAATACATAACAGAGGTGGTAGAGATTCAGATGCACCGAAATTCAGTGAGCCTCAATCCGGGTCATCATACTTTTCACACTTGCGCTCATCTTCTAGATCTGAAGGTTTATTAGTTACTGATGCTTCAAAAGTCAAAAGATTTTCATCTGCAAACTTTGACAATTCAAATCTTACTGTTACTGATCCTGTGTCATCTGGTGCTTCTCAACACAATTTGATTGTCAATACAAGTGGACGTTCAGTTAGTAAAGTTTGTGATGCTGATGTTTGTCCTTCTAATGTGACCCATACTGCAAGTTTCTCAACAAGTTCAATATATGGTCTGAAATCTTCAATGCAGAAAGTTGTGGATCAATTCAGGGGACCTAAATGTGGAAGATACAGTGATAAGGTCTTGCCATTGTTTCTTTTTTCTTCTATAACTTACCCTAGATTCAACTAATTCATTATGAGTTTGCCTGGGCTTTTCAGGGTCTTTTTCCTTACAATCTTTTTGTAAAGTTGTATACCTCAAACAAAGTAGAAGTTCGACCCTTTGGGCTTATCAATTGTGGAAACAGGTATAACTAACTTTTCATTCTTAGATTTACGCCTTCCAGATCCGAACAATACGAGGCATTGCCTTTATTTATACTAGGATTTGTAGTTCTCTTAAATCATTAGTTGTCATTAGATCCAATTATTTGATATGCCATCAGGGCTGTAGGCACACAATAAATGGTAACTTACTTTAAATCAAAACTGTTGCACGAACATGCATAAACAGCTATGTACTTATCCCATGCCCAATTTCTTTGCATAGACATCATTGTTCTCTGGACTGCTTTAGCAATTGACTGAGCATGCACGTAACTCAAGTCCCAAAGGACTTTGTTTTTAACTTTTTTTGGTTCAATATCCTGCAGCTGCTATGCTAATGCTGTCCTGCAATGCCTGGCATTTACCCCGCCTTTGACTGCTTTTTTGATTCAAGGATTCCATTCTAAAGCTTGTATGTTTCACCCTGCTGAAACTCAAAAAATTCACTTTCAAATAATATGATGACTTTTCTGCAGTATAAGTTGATTTTTGTGCTCTATATTAGGTGCACAAAAGGAATGGTGCTTCACTTGTGAGTTTGAGAGGTTGATTTTTAAGGCTAAGGAAGGGAAATCACCACTTTCTCCAATTGGGATATTATCCCAACTGCCAAATATAGGAAGTCGGCTTGGTAATGGGAAAGAGGAGGATGCACATGAATTTCTAAGGTGTGGATGGTTTTTGTGCTATTTAATGTCTGAAATATTTTTCCATGTTATATATTTTGAGTTTTAAAATATTTTGTGAATAATTAGTGGAATGCATCAACAGGTATGCTATTGATGCAATGCAATCAGTTTGTCTTAAGGAAGCTGGGGTGAATGCCTCCGGATCCTCTGAAGAAGAAACTACTCTCGTTGGCCTTACATTTGGAGGATACCTTCGCTCTAAGGTAAACACTATTGTCTAGTGGAAAGTTGCTGTTGAGAACTTGCAACTATTACTTTTGTATTTGTTAAGTTATACAATTGAAACCTACAATGTTGACAGATTAAATGCTTGAAGTGCCACTTCAAATCAGAGAGACAAGAAAGAATGATGGATCTTGCTGTTGAAATAGAAGGAGAGATAGGGAAGCTTGAAGATGCTCTCAAACGATTCACAAGCACCGAGATACTGGATGGTGACAACAAATACAAATGCGGCAGGTTGGTCATATCACTTTCTATGTAATCGTTTGAAAGTGTTAATTTTCATTATTGCTTTGTGTTTCTGGAAAATCTCAGATATTATATTTGCAAACCTCATTGCAGAACCTTGATGTTGGTTCTCTGGGAAAGAGAAGGGAAGTGAGGTTTGGGTAGGGAAGTTGGGCTGTCATTAGGTGTGAATTGGAATTAAAATTCTACATAGCTGTATTGATTGCAACCTGCTCATCCGGTTTTCAGGCATCTGATAAAAATTTTTTTTTCACAGTCATTGATTTTTACTTGTTTTGGTTTAATTCAGATGCAAATCTTATGAGAAGGCCAAGAAGAAGTTGACAATTCTGGAAGCTCCCAATATCCTTACGGTTGCATTGAAGCGATTTCAGGTAGTTCTAGTAATCAATAATGATGTCTTCCATTGTGTATCAAAAGATTCTTATCTACTTTTAATACTTGGTTTTACAGTCTGGTAAATTTGGAAAGCTCAATAAGCCAATTTGGTTCCCGGAGATCCTTGACCTAGCACCATATATGAGTGGGACAAGTGACAAAACCCCAATTTACAGGCTTTATGGAGTGATTGTTCACTTGGATGTAATGAATGCTGCATTTTCTGGCCACTATGTGTGTTATGTTAAAAATATCCAGAACAAGTGGTTCAAAATTGATGACAGCACGGTATGTTCCTTTTGCAGACAATCATCCTTGACACAAATATTCGGTTTTCATTTTATGTGTTTCGGAAAAATGTGGACCTTCAACTTCATTGAATGTTGTTTGGACATCATTCACCTAGACGGGATAAACGTTTTTTAATCCTTCAGCTTAATGGTTTTTCTATTTAAGTACTTCAACTATTAAACTTTCTAATTCAGTCCTAAAACTTCTGTAATTGCTCTATATGAGGACTTCTCATAATGTCCTCAACAGAAATACCCCGTGGCATCAACAAAATCCAAGCTGGACATGAGTGACGTGTATGTCCAGTTTGGGTACCACGTAAGTTTTCTGTTAAGAATGTCAGCGGAAGTCCTAAGAGAGCTGGAGGACTGATGTAGAAAAAATTATTGAAGTTAACGAACCAAAAGTATGGTTGTTTCTTTACCTAGACAGTAGAACTACTTCAAGATATTTCCATGCATCATTTCCATCTAAAATTTCAACGGTACTGTCAAAGATTGTCATCTTTCCTTTGCAAAATATTCTTGAATAAATTATGCTTGCTAAAAGGATCTTTGTTAATTCTTTTATGATCTCAGGAAAGGTATGTCTAGTTTTTTGTGCTTTTGAAGAATCTCAGATTCTTGGTCATAAAATTATGCTGCATCTGTAATTTGTTCAGCTTCATAGAAACTTGGAAGTCTGTTCTGTAAGGAACTCATTAAGATAGGCTCTATAGGACTTGGGAATTTGTTTGCATTGCTTGGTTTTTACCTTCTTCCCATGTTGTGCCATTGATTTATGAATCGCAAGCTCTTTCCTTTACATGGTGAATCTGCAGTTCTACAATTGTTAAATAAATTCCTTTCCCTTCCACTTTTTTGTCCGTGTATTTGTTCTTGCATATACACTTTAGTACATTGGAAGAATAAATATTACCAAACTCCCTTATTCCACATACATACCAGGATTTGAAGCCTAGTAAATGGGAGCTGCTTCTACCTCTTATGGCCACAAGGCTGATTCCCTGGTGGTTGCCCGGGCATATATCTTTCTTTCTAAGCTTATTATTGTGTTTCCCATGGTTGATAGGTAACCCCTGTGGAACTTGAGAGAGTCCTAACAAAAGGCGCGTACATGCTTCTTTATGCAAGGTGACAGATTTTAGACTGGGAGAATTACACCTTTCATCATTGTTCTTACGTTGATCGACTAATTTGTTTTCCTGCAGGTGCTCACCAAGGGCTCCTAGATTGATAAGGAGCAATATGGTGTCTCCGGATGCAAAAAATAAAGGCATTACTGGGAAGAACACGTTGAATTCAAGATCCACATCTACGCGATCAAATGTAGTCCAATTGCATCCTGATTCACTTCGTCCGGATAATTTGGCCAATGTTGGATCTTCTCATTTGAAGTTCCATCGGCTTCAGAGGATTTTAGAACAGGATTCTAGTGATAACTCCTCATTTACTAGCAGCAATTCTGATGAAGGTTCTTACAGTACTGATAGTACCCGGGATTCCACAAGTGCTGATGACATTTCTGATTTCATATTTGGTGGTTGGAACAGCTCTTGGATGAATATGTCTGATTCTGACACGTCTTCATCTTCCTCTTCTTCCCCATTGTACTACAAGTGTATACCCTTTGCTGATGCATATCAAAATAGCAGCAGGTCTCAAACTTATCATGCAGATTCTGATTCAGTAATGGAGCATAGGAATCTTTCGGGTAGAGAACCTTGTGAGAGTAGGATGCTGATGGATTTGGCAGGAGGTGGACCAGGTGTTCCTTTTTTGCAGTCTAACACGGTAAAACAGTGTAAGAACTGGCTGAGTAGTAGTAGCAGTAGAAATAGGAAAACTGACACGGGGAAAGTAGGACTGACAAGCCCTTTAAATGATGTAAGAAGATCAACCAGTGAAAGGACATACTAATATATATATATATATTTATTTATGACGAAGGATTTAGTTTAGACCTGTAAATAAGAGTTCTAGGGGAGGGATTTTATGTAATTGTACTTTGGTCTCTGTCTCTCTGCTGGCATCAGTTAAGAATATCAATCAGCAAATCCACTGTTTCGACGTATAGCGTTAATTAATTTTCTGGGAAAAAAGAGCAACCTACCTGTTCTCCATTTTGCTAATTAACTTACTGATCCCAATAATCTCACGTAGTAAACTTAATATATAACTGGGTCGAACCTTGATGCATTTCAACTTTGAAAGTCGACGATTGAACAGTATGAGACAAGGACACCGAGACATGTACGTGGGCGTAGCATAGAAGATGAAAGGTGGTTCAACAACTACCCACCAAATTGAGACCAGACCAGACCAGACAACGCCTCGCAGGACCCATCACCCATATGATCATTATGTATATATGTATCTATACAATTTGCCTTGGTTTTGTAAACTTTGTAGTTTGTGGATAAGGTCTCGGAACATTTCATAAGAGGACAAGAGGGGAGGGATGAATTAGTTGAATTGATTTTGGGTGTCCATTTTGTGTATATTAGTCTGGCCTCCACTCGGTTGAGTTTTAGACTTGGAAGGACAGCCATCACCAATCCAACTCCAACTCCAACCCCAACCCCAACCCCATACATTCAGGATAGGACCCACCCAGATCCATCCATCCATTAATGGTGGTCTATCTTTGTATAACTAGACTACCTTCCACATGCCCACTTGCATGCCGTTTTTTAGCAGGTGTCATTTTCCAGTTGACAAGTTGAATTACGTTTTTGTTCTCGGAAACTACCTATTGGCAGGTGTCATTTTCTCTCCCGTCATCACCAGTTGATAATTTCAATTACGTTTTTGTTCTCGGAAGCTACCTACTACGCTCATACTTATTCTCGTGGTCTTAAAGTGTGTATATATATATAATTACGTGTCGGGCACTGTCTAGTAGTTGTTGCTGAGAACCCGCCATCAAATTCAAAGAAACATGTACAGACATTGTTCTAGCCAAGAAGCTATAGATTGTACGTCTCATATGGGAACACATTCTTGGATTGAGTTGACCAAAAGATAGAATTGCAAAGGCATATAGTGCATTGCATTTGAATGGGTTCTTTTGTTAAAAGTCTTATGCATCTAATCTACTCTTTATTCTTACCATACATTCATTGCATTTTAAGGGGTTTAAATTAATAAAACTCAGTTCAAGTGCTAGCTCACCGTAGTCAAGAGATGGTGATAATATATTGCATTGTATTTTCCTTACCAAAGGATATTTATGTTAATAGCTTAAAATGATATGTTGGTTAATCATCTACTAATGTAAAGATGAGACAAAAAGTTAAAAAATAAGAGTTAAATTGCATGCTCTACGTAGCTTTAGCTTTTTCCAAATCAATTATAAAAACTAAGAAGCATGCAAAAAAATAAAGAAAAAGAAAAGTGTGGAATAGGTCACGTACGTCTCGCAGAATCTCTCCTGTTGTACAAGAAAGCAACAGCAATCCAACGTTTGGTCCAATTCAATATCATTTCCACCATTTATACATACCTTCATTCAGATTCGCGTCATGCTCATATACGTGTTTATAACCCGGAAGTTTTTATTATAAACATCTATCGAAAGAGAAAGTTAAATTTATCCTAATTTCTTCTGATATATTAAACTGCAGCCATAGAGCAAGTCTGCCAGTAAGATATTGATTAAGAGCCTTGTCTCTCTTCTTCAATGCTGAACACCTCTCTTTTAAGTTGCTCTCTATATGGTGATTGAGATATGAGTATTAAATGTTAGAGGGGACCAAAAAAATGGATTCTTAATTTGAGGTCAGATTTCTCAATAATAGGAGAATATGAGTCAAATCACTGACCTCTTTACCTAAACTAAATATCTAACATAAGTCCAAATTTGTAACTGGATAACACAGGCGAGGACTTGTACTGGTTTTGGATATAACTCATCTTAATGAGAAAACACACGTGTTATTCTCCTTTTGACTACTCATCATGGTTAATTAAATACAAATTGAATATACACATATTTATTCTTCAAAGAATCCAGGAAATTGTCTGTATTCTTTATCTATTCTACAGCCAACAAAAATAATATCAACATTATAACTTAAACCAAATGGGTATTTTTATTTTTTGTATGTATCGCTTTGATTTGCATAATGTTAGTAATATCACGAACTTTAATGAAGGCATAATCAACCATAAACGTGTATTAATAGAGAAAATATGGAAAAAAAACATGTTTTGCTATCTATTGAACAATGTACAAGTTGCTAAATTGCTTAAACAAGCTCCTCAACATTTGATCAAGCTCTTAAAACTTTTGATTGACCTTTATGAAAGTTGTATACGCTTAAGTCGCTAATGTCCTTTTACAACTTTTTTAATGCATGGGCCTCTTAACGAGTCAAAGAAACTAAACATTCATGAACTTTCTTAAACAGGCATTAGGAGACCTTAACAGTTATTTATAATAACCTTATTAGGCCCCCAAATTACAGACCTAATAAATAATCGACCCACAATGATGAATGCCCATTTTCTTCACTAAACTTCAACCCATTTAACCAGATCTTTTATTGGGCTTTTTTATTATCTTTAACTTGGATTAAATTTGATTTTCTTAACCTTAATTTTATAAATAACCTACAATTAATAACTATCCAATAAAAAATCAACAACATTCTCCTCCTTAGACAAATATTAATTATAACAATTATAACAACAATAAAAACAGAAAAATTGGTTAAGCAAAATCAATGCAAGGTGATCAATTTAAAACATTTGATTCAAAGATAAAGAAAGTCCATCATTTGATCTCATAAGGTTCTCAATACCAAAAAAAAAATCAAATACATATGTGATACATATTCGATATAATCACGTATAGCTAATACCTCACTAACATGAATGAGAAAATAGAGTATGACAAACTACAATGATACTTATATGGTTTGAAATGTAACCTTGTTCTAGTTTTCAGTCTCAATTTCTCTAAACTTTATGATAAACTGCATTAGAGAATTTTGTTTTTTCTTGCTAAATCCAAAATTATATTAGAGAAAACCTTAATGAGATTAAATACTTATATCCCCCTATGTCTTATCAAATCTATGTATTTATGCATATATCATTTTGTGTCTTGAAGACATAAGCTCAAAGTATATATATATATATATGACTTTTAAAATGCTTAAGATCGACAAAAATCTTAAGATTTCACTTTTATTCTAACAATGTACAACAAATTGTATGACTGAGAACAAAGCGATGATCCTTAATATTTATAAAAATATACTGTCATAATACATGAAATTTGCATAAATGTATCAAGGGCAAATATAGTGATCCTTAATTAATAATGTCTAAGGACTTCAGTAAACCCATACTATATACATGTTCCTAAAAAATGATTGGACGAAGTCCTTTAAAGGATCAACAAGTACGTACTTAATCTCCAAATGTTTTACCTCGATGTCAACTTTTTGTATCAATTCTTTTTTGGTTTGATATTTGACCTACACATGCTTAGACCCTATGATGTTCTTATTTCTATTACTGAACAAAATGACTGAAAGATTATTATAATATAACCAAATAGGTCTAACAGCTGAATCAACCACAGATAACTCAAAAATTAAATTCCTGTGCTAGAATGCTTGTAAAGTAGTCCTATAGCATGCTACAAACTCTGCATGCACAATATTCTATGAAGTTACTTGTGTCTGCTTGACACTTTTCTATAATATTGCACCATTTGCTAACGTAAAATGTACCATGATGTAAACTTCCTATCATCTGGGAAAGCAAAATTTGAGTCCTTATAACTTATGAGGTCTTGATTGTTGACTTTCCTAAATGTCAATATATAATACTTAGTTCCATTCAAATATCTCAAATCGCATTCTAGTGGTTTATTCTTGAGTTAGCCAGATACCTACCCAACAGTCCAATAACAAATGCAATGTTCGATCTATTGCACACCTAGACATATATCAGACTACCAACTATACTATAATAAGGTATATTCTTCATAGCCTCTCTCTGTGTATCAATATTTGGACATTGTGCCAAATATAATATCTCATTATGAAAGATATGTGCTACAACAGGTTTACAATAAGTCATATTAACCTTTGCAACAACTGTTGAGACCTATCCTAGTAGTGAATTTGAATACCTACAACAAAAGATACCTCACTAAGGCCATTCATGTCAAAATGCTTACAAAAGTTACTTAATCCCATGCAACATTGTCAAATCATTTGAAGCGAGTAAGATATCATCCACATATAAAAGTAGAAAAGATAAACTTGCTTCCCCAAACCTTGTAATACAAGAATCTTTCAACTTTATTTTTCACAAAACCAAATGAGATAACAACACCATCAAACTTTAAGTATCATAGTTTGGAGGCTTGTTTTAAACAATATATGGATTTTCTTAGTTTATTAAACATGCTAATTTTATCTTGATCCTAAAATCCTTCAAGTTGTCCCATGTAGACCTCTTCACAAAGGTCTTAATTCAAGAAAGCGATTTGACATCCATCTAATATAGCTCCATAGTATAACGAGTCAATATTACCATAATCACTCTAAATGCATACTTAGAGGATATATGAGAAAAGGTAATGTTAAATTCAATCCCTTCTCTCTAAGTGAACTCTCTAGCAACCAACTAGGCTTTAAATCATTCAACCTTACTCTAAAATTCCTTTTTGTACTTGTAAATCCATTTACAGTCGATAGGTTTGTAGTTATGAGGTAAATCCATAAGCTTCTATACCTTTTTATGTTCTACAGATTGCATTTTATCCCTTATTGCATCCCACCATAAATCTATATGAGGTCCAAAAATAGCTTTTGTAAAAGTTACTAGATCTACTACATGTCCAATATCATAATCTTGTTCACCTAAATAGACTATGTAATCATATGAGATAACAAGTCTTCTAATTCTAGTGGATCTTCTTAGCTGAACTGGTTCAGTATGCTCTTATACCTCATAAACCTGAATTTGTACAAATATGGGTTCCTATACCTGTACTATTATGGCATCGAGACCTTGATCCATTTGATTATATGAGTGATGGAAATTAAATAACTTTAGTATCCACCCTTCTATTATCTTAAGGGTAAGAATGAAGATGAGATGGACCACCCTTATCATAGGCATTATGCTCTAGAAACTTAACTGTTTATGATTCCACTATTCTAGATCCTCCATCTTTACAATGAAATCTATATCCCTTAGAGTGATCGGGATATCCAACAAAATAACAATGAGTGAAACAAGAATGCAATTTAATTTCTTAAGAGTTTTACAAACGTACCTCAGCAAGGAAACCCCATGCAAGAAGTTGAGTGAGGTTAGGTTTCCACCCCTTTTAGATTTTAAAAGTCATTTTTTAAATTGATTTGCTTGGGAAGTTATTAAGCATATATATAAGGTAGTCTTTATGGTTTCACCCCAAGGTAGTCAGGTAAATTAGTTATGTTTTGCATTGACCTCATAATGTTATTTAAGGTACGATTCCATCTTTCAAACACACTATTTTGCTCAGTACTATAGTGAACTAAGCCACTATTCGACATGATTCTACATATTTGGCAAAATAATATTTTTCTTATCCTAAAACCCCATGTCTACTATAATGTTCACCTTTATGGTCATATATGATAATTTTGATGCTCTTCCTAGTTGATTCTTAACTTCAACTTCAACTTCAAACATCTTAAAATTTTCAAGAACTTTAGACATTTCTTTTAAGTAAGAACACATATCCATAATGAGAATACTCATAAATAAAAGTCACAAAATATCTTGAATTACACAATGTAACTTTATAAGGTCAACATATATCCATATGTATGAATTCTACCATTAGTTTTTTCCTCCTCCCTATTTGGCTTTCTCTTTTGTATGAATCCTACATTGTCAATGCAATATAATCAGAGGTTCCACTATCTAGCCACCATAACTTTATGTGGCTATGGAAAGATTATACTAATGTATCATGTGATCTAAGGAGTTACTTGACAACTCTTTCTTTTTAGGTTTTATATTTCTGGCATTCCAGTTACAACATCCATAAGACCTCTAGCAACACTAGATTGACCAACATCTAAGAGTGGAGGAAATTTAGGTTTCTTACCTTTAAAATTATGGGGCTTTACCTTTTCTTTTCCCTCGATTACTATTAAGACTATATAAGATGATTCTTCAACTTTTCTTCTTCAGCAATACAACAGGTGAACAGTGCATTTATGCCCCAAGATTTATCCTGAGAACTATATTTGGTATCCAGAATACCAATCTCTAATGGAAGTGTATTCAGGGCTTGGTAAACTATACAAGCTTTAGGAATATAACTGTTTAACTTCTTTAGCTTAGTTTAAAGGTGGACCTCCTAATTATGTACTTCCTCTCCCCTTGCTCCTATGTATCTCATTAAGTATAATTCCTTTAATAAGATACCTAATTTAGCATTGGAAAATACCTTATATCTTTGTGATACGTTATTGAGGAAATCCCTTGCTATGTTCATTTTTGGAAGTCAACTTAGTCAATGGTTTGCTATAGATCTCTTTAGATCAAATAACATATCCTTTTTTATCTTTTCTAAGCTACATATGTTGCTTTCTCAGTCTTTGAGCTGATCAATGTTGGTATTGGTGACCTATCATTGAACATGACCATGCTAATATCTACCATCTCCAGTGCAATCTCACATCTTGCTTCCATTTCTTAAAATTTAAACTATTGAGGATTTTAATTATATCACTGTTATTATTTACAGAGAAGGCGATTGTAAATTGATAACGTAAATAGTTAGCATAGGATAACACCAATACTCTAAGCCACAAACAATTTCTGTAATGAGCATCTTATCACATATATCATGAAACACCTATGGGATGAATGCATAATACATATAGATAAGATCTCATAAAAGTGATCAAAATACACACCATTAAATTTTATGATTATATCATCTGTGGGTGAATAGATCTTTTAAGCAATGACTTTCTTCTATTTAATGCCTTTATGTACAGATCAAAGTCTCATATAAGACCAACTTGTATGGACAAAATAACCAAATACAGGAACAATGACATCCCCGAACATGTAAGTAAAATAATTCAATAATAACTTGAAAGGTCATCGTGTTCACTACAATCTCATTAGTACCCAAACTGATCCATAAGCATAAAAGACACACTTGTATGTTATCCTCACATTCTTTTGTATAGGTATAAAATATGTTACAACTTATCATTTATAAACGCAAAAGCCTTATGCACATACTCATTATCACTTATCAGTGCTGAAAACATTATCAACAAACTTTATTTGAGAATTCATCACAAAGAAAATCTTAATCAATGTTAATCATATGATACCGAGCAATAGATACCCATACGAGATACCAAAACTATATATATTTCTTTTCTTCAAGTTAAATGCATGAAAATTCACTTAATCATGACTTTAATAACCTTATTTATTTTTTAATGTTAAACCTTACTTATTAAAAATATAATAAATTTAGAAAATTAAAAAACTCACTTTATAAATTCATAGGACCTTAAAACTAACCCACAATAACTATAGGGACAATTTTGTGAATTTTAGAAATTTTGAGTTTTTTTTGTTCTATAGTATATTGATGTTAGCATCGCATATACTACAGATGACTTGTGTACAACACTTACTAGAGACTCATGTGTCTTTGGATGCGTAACGTGTGTGTGCATACTATGCACCAAACACGAACAGACACACGCTACCTTCATGACTCGTGGATCACATATGTTGTACGCTTAGACGTGTCAACCACCTTAGACACATTTGTCCTATATGTCAGACAAACGTCCGAAATTTGGCTCCCACATGTACTATTTATCTAGTGTGTAGGTATGACACACGTTAGACGTTGAATGCGTCTTAGATGCAGCTAGCTGCTTATTCTTACTATAATCTGTTTAGTCACTAGAAAAAAGACAATTTTTAGTGATTTAAGCCATATCAATTTTTAACTCGTTTTTTTTTTTACTTAACACTTGTTCAAAATCAATTCAAACAACAAATATGCAATTTATATGAGCAAAAACTGATTGATTTCTTTGATTTCCTTATGGAGAAATCTAAAAATCTTTGTTCAAATTCATGCAATCGGAACTGTTCTGGTGTCACGTGCTCCAAGATCAACCATGAATGTAGCGCCCCCTTACCATAGGGTATCCACCGGAACGCCCGTAGGTCATTCCGGTACATATCCTACGACAAGAGA